>JAQNCA010000015.1:7096271-7107695 GCA_029783725.1 Acanthurus tractus
CCCACATGCTCTCACATAGACATGCAAACATTTGCATACTCCAAAAACACTGAGCTCAACAAGGCATTTTGTTCAGGGATGATTTCTTCTGCAAAAACTGGCCTTGTGTAAAGGAGACTGAATAGTGCTGGCATGTTTTATGAATTCAGGACAAGGTGATCCACCGCCGAGCTGCATCCTAATCGGCAAATCCGAAGCAAGCCAGGTAGAGGGAGATGTTAATGTGAAAAGTATTATTCAGGACCAAAGTCATTAAAGGATGTAATTGATGCAATGACATGAAGAATGCCAAAATTTTAGGACATCGTCCAACAACATCTCTACTCCTGCTTTACAAAATGTCATTAAAGAAAACTTAAAGTTCAGTTAGGAAGCACTGAGGCATCCTGATGCATTTGTAATAAAGGATGACCACAAAATCACAACATCAGTGCTTTAAACCTTCATTTAAGACAAAATCCTATTTAAGATGGGTCATGTCTCATTCCAAGTTCAGTATTGGCTATTAAACTCTCAAGGATTTTGCTCAAAAAAAAAAAGGGCAAAGACAGTCATTGAAAAAATCCAGTCTCTGAGGTATAAAAAAGACGTGTTGCTTCATCATTCAGAGGGCAAGTCGGCAAGTCATTCCCCATCGCTCACATGCCTTAAAGCGCGTTGAGTACCAACGGTTATTTACTTGTTACACAACGTGCCAAACATGCTGCCACAGATGTTTCTGTTTCCATTATCTCTCATCGGATCTATTCCTATGATCAGCCTGTAAATGTTTATTTACTACTCCCTGCTTTAATGGCACAGTTTAAAAGAGAATAACAAAAACATATTTATTTCACAAACTTCATACCTAAAGCAAGTGACCATGTATTTTTTTCACCATCCAGACTTCCTCTCGTGAATGAGAGGTTGCAGTAGTTTTTTTTCCTGCAGTGCAGAATGAATTTGTAACTTGTAAGCTTGAAGTTGCTGATGTGACGTTTGACTGTCACCACCTAATTGGATTTCCTATGGTGCATTCAAGTGAGTACAGAGGACTTTGAGAGACAGCTTGTAAACTGTCGGGGGTTTGGGAATGTTGGTTATTGGAAAAAACTCAGATCTGAGTCATAGATAGTTAAAGAAGGAAGCACCGAAACAAATGTAGCCAAGTAAAACAATGACAAAATCCAAGTGCTGCAGCCAGAAACAGTGTCATTATGCGTCTTTAATGCATATTCAACCGTTCCACTCAAAGTTGTGGATAATGGCAGTGAAATACCGTCTTTAATTTACATAAGCTCCTCCGGGCGGGGCTGATTCTGGCGCTCGTCATGTTAAGTGCAATGTCAGGTTAAGTTTCTGCATGAGTTGCATCGATTCACCTATACGTTAGGGGACACAACTGGAGGATCCAGCGAGGAGAAGTGACAGGCTACTGGCTGATTGCCTGCTCAGTCTCTACTGCCAAAGTAAACAGGTGAGCTTCTCAGCTTTTCACACCTCAGCCTGCTCCTGACAGAGAATCACATGGATCAGAATCAAGAGGGAAGGTATATGGACAATAGTTTGGCCTACTTACAGGTAGCAAAGGTGTTTTGACAGCCTGCGGTCTCTTATCAAACTGGATATTTCAGGTACAACTTCTCCTGTATGATACTTTGCTTTGAATATGTGAAAAGAGTCACTAAAGTTGCAGCAGCTCTCATTATATGTTAGATTTTGCTTTAAAGATAAATCTGAGGATGTTTCCAGCCACAAAAGATCAAGGTTAGCTTGTTTACATTCCTCCATATCGTCCCACTCAACATATTTCATTTGACACCACAGATCAATTTTAGCAGAGATGAAGTGGGGAAGAACTCATGAAATTCAAACATCTCTCTGATGTACAATCAAATTCGCTTGACCTTTTGATAGGGTCAATAGCGCCATGTCAGTCACTACGAGACAGCTTTGTGTTTAGCCCACCCTCCCCCAACATCTGTCATATACCTGCGCTGAAAAACAGGCTGCCGCAGCTGCCTGCTGGGAACCCAAGATGTCATACAAGCAGCACAATACCTGGCCATCAGTAAACTGACAACCTTTGAACTGTCACTCCTCAAAACGACTGAATCCGCCGAGGCTAAACAAGACGTGTCAGGCTAAACAAACTGGCGTGTAAGCAGACATTTTTAAGGTCATGCAACATGGGAACCACAGACAAATTCTTTATTAAGAAACTCTCTGACCGTATATAGATTTACACACACTCGCTCACTGTACATGCACGCACATGCACACACACGCTCTGCAGTGTACACTTACACCTTACCCATGCAGCAGCGACTTCAAAAGGAACAAGGAGATAAAACAAAATGAATTGCAGACACATCAAGCCTCCCATGCCCTTTAAAGCTTAATTATACCTGTTGGGGTGATGAGAGACACATCACAGAACCTAGTGATTAATAAACAAACGGCGCATCCCATAAAGCGTCTGACAAGTCCCTGCTCATCGCCCCTCACACTCACAGTCTGGGCTCAGGTGTAGTACACATATCAAAGTATATCAAACAGGAACGAAGTTAGCCCAAACTTGGCCGGGGCTTAACCCTCCGTCCTCCCCGTCCTCGTCTCTTGGCCATCTTTGCACTGTTTCTTTTCCCACCTGTCCGTCTGCAGGCCGATGAGAGCATCACCCAGACACGTGCTTCAGAGCAACAGTTTCAGTCTGAGCTTTCATCTTTCATTGCCCGGCCCAGATCACTCGACTGGGGCTTTGTACCTGCCGATGTGGTAAGTGTTGCGTTTGTTGGGGTTTTGTAAACAGACACACCTTTTGTGAAAGATGATGTGAACGAGATGAAGTTACTAACTGCTGGAGCTGTGCCGCTCTTGCTGAAGGAAGGGGCTGACCCGAGGCTAAGGGCAGATTAGATTGCTCCATCTTGACAGGGGTATGTGTTGAGTAAGATTCAAAGATGCAGCAATCACTTACAAGAAGCATAAAACTCAGGAAACACCAGCAAGTAGACTTCTGTCTATGATGATTTTTTTTTCCTGCTAATCATTTAGTCAGCTCATGTTGAGGAGGCAAAACTGAACACTGATTATGTCAGCGGTTTACTTGGTTATCACCTGGGCCCTTTTAAGTTAAACACACAGTGCAATTACTATGACTAATACGTCATTCAATAAAAAACAGTTAAAACAAAAGACGCAGTCATACAATGTCATACTTAAGTAGCTGTCCTCATAGTTAGACAGTCGTTATTACTAGTAACAATCTTTTTAAAAGGACTGGCAGAAGTGTATGAAAGCTTTATTTGTTAAGTCACCTCTGCTTCCTTCTTTCCTCCCTCTCCGATATTTTATATTATTTCATGTGTTTCCCTGAATAAAATCATTGAGTAAAATGACCTTGAATAAAATTAGGGATTTCTCTGTGTTTGAACATTGTTGAAAACATTTGGGATATTAAAAGTGCACATCTTAGTTTCACATGCAGCCCTAAATACAGTTCATGAATATAGTAAAAACAATACATGACATTGCTTGTTGAGCGTTTAACTTTAAATTTTTGCATGAATTTTAAGGAACATGAACTCAAACTCAGACACAATGAGGTCATGAGACCCAACAGTTTGTTGTTTTGTCAGACTTTTGGTATTTCTTAAGCCCCCCTCAGCTCCTGTGTTGTTATGCTGTTGCCGTTGCATGCTTCTTGCTCTAAGCTGCTTTAGCCAAATAAATGTGATTTAGCCTAATCATTTCACCCAGACAAGTTGGTATTGTTTGTGGTGTTTTTCCATTTCATTTGCATCAATGGCTGTCGGATACTTAAGACACACATGCCAAAGTTTCAGCCGAAAGACGAGAAATAGGATAATTAATCATCAACCACTTAATTGTCATAGATATCATACAAGATGGCATAACACACAAATAAGATTAGTTAACTATAATAAAACACTTTAGTTTGACATTTTTAGAGCTACATAAATATTTTCATATTGGCAGTAGGTTAAATGATCTTTGTGAGGGAGTTTGAAGCAATTAAAGCCCCCAAAATTGTCATCAGACTTTGCAAAGGTTTTAGCATCTTTCAGCTCATTGTTTTGGTTTGACTGATAATGTTTAGTCTCCTGCATCAGTCAACACTTTCTATTTCCAGCTGCAGCACACAGCCATTTCCTGTAATAAATAAAGCTCCGACAAACCCACTGTTGGCTAAATGCTAATAGACAAAGTTAGCAGCTGGTGAACTTTGAGAAGCACCTGAAAGCAAAGAAATATGCAGCTCTAGCTGATGATGGATGATAGTAAGTTCTGTTGAGTAATTAAATAAACTTCAGTGCATAATATTTGAGAGGAATAACTTCAATTTACCAAGTCGAAACATGACTCAAACTAAATGTTTAGTCAAGTCTGCTGGATGTGTGGGCAACTGTGTGCTAACAGCTATAATGACAATGAAAATGCAATAAAAACTGCCACAGATTTAATTTATAACCATAAAACCTTTTTTTATTATATTTATAAAGTCATTTTAAGTGTTGGTTCTTATTTCAGCTAACTCACCTCCTGCACATGAAACACTTTACACAAGCCACACAATTAATCCCATTTTATCATCTTAAGTGAGATATTTGTACGTTAAGAATAGCCTACATTGTTTAAGCCCTTTTAACAATTTAATTTTAACTTTGCTGAGATGTAAAGTACAAATTAAAGCCAAATAGCATGACAGCTACTGTCATAACTACTGACTATTAGGAGAGCCTGTGCGTTGTACTGCTGGGGACTGGTGATTGACTTGGACCAAATGAAAGGGCTGACACAGACAGTAGAAGTGTGGTATAGTATAAATGATCATGCCTTACCATTGATTTAACTAATGATGAGTGCTCCGAGTGCAACAATAGTAATTTTGTCATAAAGCTGTCAGCAGTTAATCAATCCGTTGAGGGTTTTCCTCCTTCAATGTAAGATTTATTAAATGTTCGTGCGGGCTTGTGCAGGCACGCTCAGGTCTGCCTACACAAAGCAGGTCTAAATGTTTCACAAGAACTTTGATGTTCTTATTTGTCACATAATTATTTCATACTAGCTGCTTACTGAATGGCGTTAAATTAAGGTGACATAATTGAGCACTTTTCTTTTTCTTTTCTTTTTTTTTTTTACGTGCGAACCTCAGGAGTTGACAAGACAATTTATGCTTCTTCCTTCACCTGTGTGATGACTTTATTTGTATTTGGGGTTTGAATATTTTGTCTGAGCTCCTCAGGCTGTGTCTCATGTAGCCAAGATTTGCAATGGAAGATGCCCAAAGGACTCTCTAGGCCTGCTGGTACGTCTGCCAACAATAGGAATTTCCCCAGTTTACACAGCTTTAACACAAAGTGAGGTTTTCTCTAAAGATTTACCCTGATTGTTTCCTCAAGCCACTGAGCTGTTTGAGTGATGTTACCTCAGCTTAATCACCTGTGATTAATGTAAAGAAAACCGCTCACAGGGCTGTTTTTTTTTTTAATTAAATCTTCTTTCATATTGAAAAATAATGTTATAAACCTTTGGTATGGCTCTTGTAAACCTAATTATAAGAGTGAAACAGTGAATTATAAAAGCACAAAACTCTTACTTTCTTAAAAATGTTTTCTTCTTGTTTACTTCAACAGTTCATATGTACACTGTGGTCTCCTTAAAGCAATGTCAAAAAACACATTTTTTTTAACTTTTATCATCAGTCACATGTGTTTTTGTGACTCCTGGCATCCCCATTTTTGGAGTTTCACCATTGACCCAAACTTGGGTCGGTGGTTACGAACCGCTGACCAAACTCCATTTTGGGGTCTGACGTGTGGGGGCTGTGAAGAGCGAGACAGGGCAATTTTAGCAAGATGTGAGTGAATGTGTTGTCATGCTGGAGAGCCCAACTGCTCACATCCAGTAGTTTATGTCTTTTGCACCAAATGTCAACAGCAGAAACCTTTTAAAACCCAGGGAGTTTCAAAGAAAACCACCGGCATGGTCTCGGTTGTGCTCCTGACCCACTGGCCTTCTTTGGCCTTAGAAATTGCAGGTTTTTCGACTGTAAAGCCGTCTGTTTGGTCTCTGAGTCGCATTGACACAACTCACATCACCAGTATTGTTTCTCGACACAAGGTTTGAGTCATCCTCGGCCTATTGTGGAAGACAGGACTGCTTCTGTTTCGGAGTCAGAAAATCCCAAATGCAAAGGTGCCAGTGGTCACAAGAATAAGTGTAACTCAGATGCTGCTGATGATAAAGTGATGAAACTTTGAACACTTCAACACAAATGTTATGGTTTGCACCTTTTACATGCACTTTCCTGTGCAGTGCTCTGTTTGTGCTCACAAGGGACAGTCTCAGAAAGTTTCAGTAGGACCTTTCAGTTGTTATTTTTGTGAGAGTCTGACAACAAGATCAATACCATGGTCATATATTGGTAAATATATTGCTATTGCTTAAAGCCTGCTAGTTTAGCTTAGCATAAAGCCTGGGAAAAGACATAAAGAGCTAGCTTGGCTCTGTTAGCTCTCTAATTGAGGCCAGCTGTTTTCCCATTTCCAGTATTTATGATAAGCAAAGCTGAGTGGCCACTGGTTGCGGCTTTACATAAAGTGGAGAGCCGTATTGATTTTCCCATCTTACTATGAGCAGCATTTAAATCACAATAGTATTTCATGGCAAAATTAACCTGACCTATATTCTGCGTAAAAAAAATAGGAAAAACGACTCATTTAATTGTGACCTCTTTTCAGAAAAAGCGAGACGCTCTCTCACACATTCATCACCCAAACCTCTCATTACACTAGGTAAACATAATAAAATCCCACTGAAAAGAAGATTTGAATTTTAACTAATATTTATAATGATGTATGAAATTATTGTTTTTGCTGTCGGTGTTTGCTCCTGGTGCTCTTACTCTGCCACTTTGAAGTCATATATTAAAGTGCTGTTTAATGTGGTCATTGGCTGTTCATATATTGCCTTCCGACTGTAGTCAGCTCCTCTTAAATACATAGCCAGGGCTGTAATTTTTACAAGTTAAGGCAAAATGCACTCTAAATACAGTATCATAGTTTCAAATGGCTTGGATAACCATCTCATTTTGTATACAGTATATCACCATCTGATATCCAGTCAGCCATCCTTTCTCTCATCCAGTGGCACGGTGTTATTAAAACATATAATCATAGATTTTGTGAATGAAACGACTCTCTGTGAGTCAAAATGGCAGGTATGAAGCACTTACTTGGAGTACTTCAGACCCCGACGAGCCTCCAGGTGCGAACGTGTCATTTTAAAAGCACGAAACCTTTTTTCCTCTGAGCTTGAATACGAATGCAGGTTTAGCTTTGATATGGTGCAAAGAAAACAGAAACACACGGATAAACAAGCCGATATGAAGCTAATGAGTAGCCTGCTCTCTAATTGCAACAACCACATTATATTTTTACAGTGTTAATCCCAGTTTGATGGTGATATTTGTAATTACACTATATGCCTTTGAAAAGGGCACATAGCCAACGTGCAGACACGCACACACACACACCCTGTTTCTTGCTGTTGGTGTCGACAGTTTACTGTCTGTTGTTTTATCTTTATTTTTATCTCTGTTTCTATAGATGTGTCAAATCTGCGGTCTATAAATACCCATGTTTTGACATGTTTTGCCGCAAAATAATCTTTTATGTCCTTCTTGCCTTCATCTGCTAAAATTGTCTTGAAATTTGCAGCATCAAAGCTGAAAGGACTGAACCTCTAAAGTGAAGGTCCTCTTGTGTCGAAGCCTTCTCTGCGGATTGTTAGGTTTTGTCTGCAGGTCTTGTCAGACGAGCAGATGAATGGTAGGTGGTGGGGGGAGAGACTGATGGTAACAGACCACCACAAGCTCCCCTCTATGTCTCTTCCACCAATATGAAGCGCCGTGGTGTTATGAGAACAGGATAGCTCTTGAGATGCTCGCCTTTCACTCCTGAGATGGTGCGTAAACAGAGCAGGAGCCGACAGATGGGCCTCAGCAAACTGGTCCCGTTGACCTTTCAACCCCACTGTCCATCACTCCCCTCGTCTCCATAAGAAAATGCAGTGGGATTCCAAGGAGATTATCATCCTTTATGTCCCTCGGTTTGCTACCCATGGCGGGTGGTGCATGTACAGAATACACCAGGAAACGCAGAGCACATTCCCAGGGTCCTTGCAGTGGAGCAGCAGGAACACTGTGTTCTGCTAATGTACTCGGTTACATAAAAAGATACGAAACATAAACACAAAATTATGCAACCTAATGTATGGTTAAGTGCAATCCAATGTATGGTGTTGATTCTAATCTGAAAATGTACATTTTGGTTTGGCTGAATTGCTGATTTGAAGTGATGTTTCACACACATACCGACCCGATCTGACGGTAGCCTGTCCAAACAAACGGTGTTACTTCCCATAATGCTGCAAACCCACCTCTTCCGTAATATCATTACATAGTGCAGCTTTGGTTTTGACGCACATGCAGCTCGCTACTGTACTGCTACTGTTTACCTGTTCACATCATATGTATGAAGTGAGCGGTAATGAGAGAGTCGTCTGTCTGAGTGAGGGATTTGAACTTGTACAGTGAGACAGTAGAAAGAGGAGACTAGCAATTTGGAAAATTATCACCTGAGATTGCCTGAGGCTATACTTTTGTATATTCTTGTTCTTATTTTCAACCTATTTCCTGGTATAATCAGGACCTGCCCATGTTTTAGGTGGTTAGTAGCTACTGTAGGGAGGCTGTTTCATTCATAATTTCCTGTGCACAATATTTATTTGGCTTCAGTTTAACGTGGCACACTGTGCACAAACTCACACATTTAAATTACCCTTGATTTTTAAATGTTAACTATTACAGAACATCATTTAGAATTAAAAATCCACAAGCCAAAGCAGAAAAGAAAATGCTCCTCTTGCAGATTTGCTGTTTGCAGAGTCTTACTTGGTGTTTGCATGACCTCAATTCTGCAACAATTGCATATTACTACTGGTTCCAATGTTATTTTGCAAAGCCTTTCAAGAACACGTTTCATCTGGTCTCAGGGTTATGTCATATTTTGTTGTTTTCATGAAAAGTAACCAACCATCTCAGCAGGTTTTATGTAGGTCAAAGGGTAACCAAACTGTAAATATCAGGGTATATCATTCCAAGTCTGCTCTCCAGTGTCTTTCTGTCTAATAAAGGCAGAAATGCTTGAAACAATATATCGTGAGAGTATGAAATGGTTTTCACGTTTAAAATACTTCGATAATAGCAGAAATTCTCAGTCATGTGGGTTTGGGTTAAAAAACTTTTTTAAGGTGATGACAACCCTTTTTTTGTTGTGCACAGGTGCTAATGTTTTCTGTTTTTTTATAGAAGGTTATGTCTTTCTGTGCTTTGGATATAAGTGATTTTGCAGTACATTTGTCTTGTACACCTGTGATTTTTTTTTCGCCAAGCTGGAAATCACAATCCTTACTACTTTGGACTTGCTTCAGAAGTCAAAGCTTTGCAAAAATTAATGCCACAGCTTGGCTCCCAACCCAGCGTGCCCTACTTGTGCACCTGCCTTTTTAAAATGAACAGTGCCTTTTTCTTGGGCGCATCCATTAGTTTTTCGAATCTCCCTGTATGTCAGTGAAGTAAACATCGGTGTTAAATAGTTCAGACTGTTGCTGATCCTTGTGGAGAGACATTTTTTGCATTCCTTGTCGATTTTTAATCTGCTTTGCTTTTTTTTTTCTTACAAGGAGAGGAAAACAGTTCGGTATAAGCTGGTCAGGTCAGCATTGTGGGTTGTTTTCCATGACAACTGCAAGAAATTAAACCGCTGTGAGAAATGACTGATTGATGCGGTCGCATAACACACACATAACTTTCTGTTTACTTTTTTCCGAAACAAAAACCGAGGGACGAACCACACAGACAAGCGTTATAACTGCAAGTTTACTTTCCCAACATTACGCTCATGTGATATGTGCAGTGCTAATACTCATCCCTCACTTTCAATATTTTCATTCACCCCTTCAGGAGGAGCATTCAATCGCATAGTTTTGAAGGAAAGCACACTTACTTATATAACAATGCTGATTAACAGAACATTTCCCTTTTGTAGACGACCACAAAGAGCGACTCTTAGCGTCTCTGTGGCTGAGTCACCACACAGCTTGGGCCCCATTCATGTTTTTCCCATGTTGCAATTTACTCACTGAATTAAGCTTGGAGCAGAAAAAAGTGTTTCAGTCCCAATTATCATCTGGCAAGGAGAAGAGGCGGTCTGGGGTGGGGGGTGAGATACTTAAGCCTTTTCACTAGTGCTGCCTTGTTTCCCCTGTTCCTCTCCTTGAGAGAGTAATGTGTTTCCTCACACAAAAGGAGGATCTTCAGAGATATGCCAAGAGTCTGGAGAGTGTGTTTGCTGGACCTGTGAAGAGACCTCTTTAGGAGGCTTTGAGGACAATGGAGCATGGGCACCGGCCGTGGTTTACTTTGTCCACGCCAAGCATTTCACACGCACCCAGGGCAACAGCCGGTCTGAGCAAAGGCACAACATTAGTCTGAGTTATTGAAAAGGCCTTTTTCATCTTTGTCACCCAATCAGGGCAATGATCGCTCTGAGGGAGTTATGTTTGACCAGCAGTTTTTTTTTTTCTTATTTCTTGAGACTCTCCACATTCTTTACCAACAAGCTACTTTGTGGTTTCCTTCCCTCTTTCTAAAGATAAATCTAACGTGCATATTTTCAGTGGTTATTTTCGTCACGGAAGTTTTGTATTTGGAGTAAAGCGTACATGAAATGATAATGAACGCTACTAACAGCAGGATGTGTACGGTCTAGTTTAATTGTGCGGCTAATATTGCTTCCTGTCGAAGGTGTGTTTTGTTACTCATAAATATTGAGCAGAAATCAAGCAGAGACTGTAATGACTCAGTGTGTTACCGAGAGCCAAAATAATCAACAGGAAGACACGATGATCAGAGTCACATCTGGAAAACCTGTTAAGACAGAGTCAATATGGTTCTGCATATAAAAATTCAAACAGTGTTTGGTTTCTGAAATATTTTGAATTTTCAGCTCATTTCCTCTTTGATCTTTACTGCAGGTTATGACTATCAGTGTTTAAGGCAGTTTATTAAGGAAAAACAATCCATTGTTTCCTATGTGCGGTTAAATGAATTGGAGTAAGTGGATAATCTACCTGTTTGCATGTTATTACTCAAAGTAAATTGATATATTATAACATTCGCATTCAATAAATGACACAAATTATTCACTAAATGTGCTTTGGTTTAAGTTGATGACAATCTATCACATCTGCATCATTACATGTAAATTTGAATACAGTTTTTACTTTGAAAACAACCAATGGATGATGCATTAAATGATCTGCAGCAAAACTGGAGAAGACACGTCATATATCTTT
>JAQNCA010000015.1:7107795-7123845 GCA_029783725.1 Acanthurus tractus
TTTACTTTGAAAACAACCAATGGATGATGCATTAAATGATCTGCAGCAAAACTGGAGAAGACACGTCATATATCTTTGTTATAGCTGAAGTCTCTCACCTCTCCTGTGTCTCCAGTCTCAGCCTCCATTTGCCCCGTCACATTGTTCATTTCTCAATGGCAGGGCTGTTGTTGCTATAGCAATATGTGGATCTGACAAGCGCTCAGGTAGCTTCTGATTTAAGTAAACAGTCCCTTGTGGTGGTTGTCTCAATCCCTGAACAGAAGATAGAAGATAGTAATGATAGTACATGTTGGTGTGTATGCATTTGATTTCAACGAGGCAAACACATGTAAATCATGTGGACAGACTATGCAAAGAACTTCCTCCAGGTAATAATTTGTATTTCTCCAAAATCAGAATGCTTTTTCACCTTTCCTCCATTAAAATGCAAAATTCTGCAGTTTTTTCCCAAATGGCATGCACACAACTGACTGCACATAATTCATCTATAACACTATGAACTCAACCCAAGACTTTTAGTTCCTGCCTAAATCGTTGTATTGTTAAAGTTGTGTTATAATTGGCTTTAGCGTGTTATCTTAAGTGATTTGATTGCATCTTGTTAGAGACGAGTATCAGAGATAAACGGCGTGTCAAGAAACGATGCATCATTGATAAAATATATGATAAATCTGTGCTTAGCTTATATAACCTCAAGCTCATAAACACAACATTGATAAGTACTGTTCTTTTGTGGCTTTATCCTTAATATGGTTACTTTGTTACGCTTATTTTAATTGTAGTATATCTTCTTACTTAATATTATTGTCATTTTTCAAACTGCTAATTTAACCACAGTGTTTATATGCTGTGAAGTTTTGTCTGTGCCCTTAAAAACCAACTTGAACACTTGGAAAACAACAACACACCCACCTGTGCATCAATCACCTGAGACGATTTATAAATACTTTGTTATGAACAAGAACCTGATAACAGTGGCAGCAGAGCTCTTAAGAAAACACAGGCATACAAACCACAGGCTGTGTGCAGCATTTCAACCAATGTTGTGTTAAATATTAATCTCACACACTTTGAGAGCAGCATTCCTGTGAGATCACAGTCGAGGCAACCTGTGGAATGCAACGCTAAGTCCTGAAACTGTACTTCCTGACTGAGGCATGCTGGGAAGGCCTGCAGATACCTTTTACCCTCTGTCTTTCAACAGGTGGCTCTCCCTTCCTGATCCCTAAATTACTGCTTTTCTGTGAGACCCTCCTAGTGAGATGGGCTCAACAAATATGATTGTCGTCGTTGTATTCTCTTTTTGATTTAAGTCAACAAAAGCACAGTGACAGCTTTAAGTCACATTTGGACTTTGGCTTTTGAAGATCATTAAGTTCACGAGGTGAAGGTGTGACTGTATCCTATACCCAAACAAAAAATAGCCGGAGCGATCACATGGTACACGTCTTGAGCGAGCATGTGCAGGCAGATCTGTGGTAGTCCTTGTGAAATATCTTGATATAAGCCCCGCTTGCCAGACCACATAATTAGCTTTTGACCTACATTTCTCCCCAAGCTTTTTGTGCATAAACTACAGGTCAGTTTCTCTGGGATTGTGACTCGGCACTTCAAGGAAATCTTTATACTTTAACCAGAGGTAAAGACGTCTGCATCATTGAGAAAAGTCTCATTTTGTTTGCCAAACAAAAATGTAACCTTCTTTTCACCAGTAACAGCTGTTTATGGTTGTGTTGCCTCAAAGCGAATTGAGAGGGCGTTTGTGCATGACTCACTCCAATTGTAAATGCTAAAAGTTAACTTCCTAACACTGAAAATCCTCCTTTGATGATGTGATGGTGTGGGTGGACAGGTCCTTGAATAGTGCTTCACTCGCTGAAGTTTGGCTTTTTAATGAGGTGTCTTAATAAATATGTTCTTTCTAATGCTGTGCATAACATCATAGAGAACATATGATAACATAACCTGACAACCCTTGACAATAAATCCATTTATAAAAATAAATAAAAATACAGAATATGTGTGTATATAAAAGTATTATAAGAAGACTTAATATGTACTGTATCGATGCATAATGTACACAATGTACAAGAAATAACATGACGGGACATGAAACTTTGACATTACATGATATATTGGAAAGGAGATTTCATGTCATTACATGACCTGATTTAATGAACATGGCATCCCATGGTATCACATACTGTGCGGTGACATACTGTGGCACAACATAATGTAACATATCATAACATTCCATAGCATAATATAATGTGATACGACATAATGTAATGTGACATGATATTTCATGACATGACTTAACAATCTATGACATGGTGAATTATGAGATGACATTTATGACAGAAAGGACATAATGTTCCTTTGCATGACATGTGATTGGCCATTAGCCATATTATGACATAAAAGAACTTTGGTATGACAATTTAACAACAAAATACTTCAGAAACAAGCAGTGCATGTTCACAACTTCAAGTAGAATTTCAGTTCATAGAATAAATGTGGCAGTACAGGTCGAGGTTGTAAACAACTAATAGCTAAAGAAAAAACACTGAAAGTATAACTTTGAAAAATTGGAATATTTGTTTTCTGTGTGTTTGTTTTAAATGGCCTTAATCATGTGAGTTTCACTCAGTTAAAACAACAACATCATATTTAACTTTGTTGTGAATAGTGAGTAGTAGTAGTCGTAGTTGCTGCAGGATGCTCTTTGTATCAGGTAGATTCAGATAAAGTCATGGTAGCTCACCTGGTTTGTCTGAGTACTGTATCTAGTTCTTGCTAAGGCCTTTTGCAGCTCATCATCCTCACTCTCCTCTGCCTTTCCCTCCTTTCTTTAGCTGTTACTATCTAATTAAGTGATAATGTCAAAAACAATCTAAAAAAAGTCACAAAGGACTTCAGTGATTTAGGAAACTACTAATGTACTTATAATGTATGTATGTAAGGGTAAAGAATGTTACTGTATATTAGTCAAAAGTAGGAATAGCAGTATTCTAAAACCATTTTTGGGTGTCTATTTTACCATGTATCATATCCTTTATGCAATATCACTTATCTAGATTCTTTTATACTGGAAAAGTATATAATCTTTTAGATGAGTGACTGCTTTTCAAATATTTTTGCAACAGTTTAATTTTTCTTTAATTTAAGGACTGAAATAAACTATTTTTAACAAACTTGTACAAAAGATAAAATAATAAAGAGATTATTCACCTTGTTTAACAAGTGTGGTTTCACTTTCATTGAAATGTCAAATAAAATACTGCATAAGACCCCATGCAAAAAGGCTTCCGAGCAGTAACTCTGCTAAAGAACTGAACAGGAAATGTAGCACGATTAATATGTTTGCACTATAATTTAAAAATTCATGGTGACACTTGACTAATCACCATCGCACAGCCATACTTTTTTGTACCTAGTTTGTGCAATAATCTATTTATGCAAGGGAAAGCTGATCGTCTGTGTAATCCCAGTTGAATTTTTTCGTGGTGAAAGAGGATGCGGGCCTTACAGCAGATTAATGCCATGACGATGTGTTCCGCTGCTGATGAGAGCAGGCTAAGCAGTTTCTTTATGGAAACGTTTGGGTGTCCCGCACAGAGTGACGGGGGGCCATGGGGTGACATGTGCTGCAGAATTCATACTGTTTTTAATGTTCTCACCGTAGAGAATAAAGGATTTGAAAAAGAAAAGACAAAGTAATTCAGGCCTCTTTTGTATAAAATCCTCCCAAGAGCTACTCAGCCCATGATTTCATTATCACTCCGACTTACACTAATCCTCTCAGAGAGGAGTTGGCCCTTATTAGATGTCTATGCCTGGGTATCAAAAAAACCTTGGTGTCAGTGGGTAAGATGGATGGGAGTGTCCAATATGCCTAAAGTTTGCGTGTGCCTGTGTGTTTGTGCGACTTTTTAAATGTGCATGTTTGCAAATGAGCAGAAATATGTCAGTTTGTGTGTGCGTGTGGTGGGTGGGTGGGTTTGGGTGTGTGTGTGTGTGTGTGTGTGCGCGCATGCGGGGGAATGCTGGATGTTTGAGATCATCCCCAGACGCTCAAGACTGTTTTGATTTCCCACTTCATGGAGAACGTGAGAGTAATCCCCTCAGGATTCCCCCTCTAGAGGTCTTTAGCAGCCATAAGCCACCATTCAACAGGCAAAACCCAACATGGGCTTTATACAGCCTGCTGGTATTACTGGATGATTGGGGAGGGGAGAAGGCTTAATCTGCCCTGGTGGCTAACCTGTCGCTGAAAAGAAACCTGCAGGGAAGCCAGCCATGAGCCTGGTGGGCTGACAAAGTATATTGTTCATCCTCTGGCTACACTGAAGGAAACCTGGGAAGGATTTGTAAACTAGGGACCGAATCATTAAGTACCCAATTAGTTTCTTAAAATTCACCGTAATAGTTTTTGAGCCTTTTATCGAAGTGTTTTACAAATTAAATTTAACAGGGAGATGGTAGTTATTTTGTAATCAACATTGGTGCAAACTGAAAAGGTGCCGAGAGCAGAGAAGCTAATTGTTTAGTTGCCTTGGACGCTAAACGTCAATGAGGATGTTTTTTTTTACCATTTTTTTTGTCTTTCTTTTATTTTCCATCCATGCAAACTTGCCAAACTTATTCCAGACTCCTCTGAGAGCAATATATTGTGCAGCCAAGGAAGCAATAACACTGAGCTGGCTTAAAAACACCCTGCAACCCATTAACACATGGCAGTGCTTGATTTGACACATTTACACAAAGGAAAAATAGCGAGACTTCAAAGGGCACTTTTACAGACCGATGGTCACCTTGGCTAGGCATGATGGGAGATACATGGTATGTGGCATGTAAGAGAAACTTTATCGATTTACACTGTGAGTAAATAATTCCAGCTGCGAATGTCACATTATAGTTTTTAATATTTTTTATGGTTTGTATGTTACTTTTGTTTTCTTTTTTGTCCCTGTTTTGTTGTTTTTTCATGATTTCTATGAACAAACTGTATCTGGATGGTGCTGTTGCACAGACAGAAGTGATGAGTTGATGATGTGATGGATGAGAGAGGGATGAAGATATGCAAGTGTAGAAGTGTGTGTGTGTGTGCGTGTGTTTGAATATGTGTGTGGATTACAGACTTTAATCCACAGACACTTTCACCTCTACTTTAATTTAAACTAGAGGCAAAAGTTGCATGCAAACTTGGAGGAAACAGATGGAGAAACAAAGGAAACCAAAACAAATCACAAGTTATGAATTGAATTTAAAGGAAAAATGTTTGAGAACATGAAAGGTGAAAAAAGCAATTAACTGCATTCCTTGATAAAAATATTTTTCAATATTTCAAAGCAATGAGACATAAATGATTTATTTAGCAGACGTTTACAGCATATTGTGATTTTTTTATTATGATGCATTTAAATGACTTAAGGGAGTTATCAATGACTGCTGATCCAACTGATGATCAAAACTTCTTCAGGTTCGTACGTGTCTTTTGTTTCAGACTGAAGTGGAAACTTTTAACACCCTCTGTGAGTTTTATTAAAGTGAATGGACCACATGTAACCACAAAACTTCATCACTTCCTCAGGACGGATTGCAACACAAATTTTAATGTTTTGTTCTTTTCAACACTGAGTCAGACTTTTTGTCTAAGCACAGTTAAAGTAGTTGCTAAATCTAAACAGTCGTTATAAATAACATTATCACAAGTTCCACTCATGCACATGTTTCCAGTTAGACTTTCTCTTAAATAATTTTGTGGTGAAGGTGTTTATTTGCCAAATGTTTATGGATTACTAAACAAAGTCACTATTCCAGACTTTTGTTTTGTTGTGGATCAGAATCTGCTCTGTGTTAGATACAGGGTTTAACCCCATAAAACAACCTAGTTCTTCTACAAAGACAAAGAGGCCGTGGGTCACCTACTTTACAACTTTGAGTTTAGTAGCAGCAGTAAATTATGCAACAAACAGCAAAAAATTAAAAGAAATATGTCACGGTGAAAATATTTTCAGAGTTTTTTCTGGCATTGCATGTTGACGTCTTTGCCAAATTCTCCTGCCATTCAAGTAAATCCAGATGATACACTAACTCCCATTTAAGTGCTTGATCTGAAAGCAAGTATTGTTAAGAATAATAACATGGATGTGGGATGGATAATACTGACAAGGAATTAGGTGACCTGAATGCGATGCAGTAGCATGCCCTCCTTTCCAGCCAAAAGATTCATGTCACATTGCACATATTGGTGGATTACTGGCTAGTTTAAAGAGCTTAAGATGAGTTCCTCTGGTGTGTGATCAAGTCTGAGCAGTGTGCCTTATAATGCACTGCTCAGAAGAAAAGGCCCTGTCACACTGGCTCTCCTTCCTTCTTACTCTCAAGGTCTCTCGTCATTTGACTGTCTGAATGGCTTTGTGTGACAGCCGTAGCTACGCTGCACTGATTGCAGCCAAGCCACATGGTGTTACCATGGAAATGGCACTCAGGTTACTCCTTTTGTGCAATGCCTTGTGGCAATCTATAGCAGCAATACCTGCAAGAAAATGTATGTATTCATAGCTGCAGTTAATGTGCACTCAAATACTTAAAGCATTGAAATAGGAAATGCAGCACACGCTGATTGATATTCTGAGTACGACATTGTTCATTGACAGTTCAAATAATTTACAAAAAGGCATATTTTATCACTTACCCCTGGCGTTTTCTTGTCATGCAGAGAGTTGTGACTCTGTTTGCAGAGGGTTTGAGATATCAGCCTCTGAGATTTCTGCCTGGAATTTGTGGTGCTCATAGTATTGACATATGAGATTTAAAAAATATCATCAGTAGCATCTCTTTCCCATCACAAATGTCCCTGCTACTCTGGATAATCCACCGAATACACTCTCGTCAGTTTTCTCAGGAATTATTTCTTCAACCGCAATTAAGTCCTTTTCACAGAATGTATTTTGCTGCAGTTTGTCTGCAGAAAATGTCTTTTAACACACCAAATTATGGGTGCAGACGTGGGTCTCAAAAATGTAATTAAATGATTACCATCATTATTAGTTCTGATGCTATGACCTTATCCAAAAATACTAAATTGCTGTATTTGCCTAATAAGTTTTGTGGGAAATGTAATTGCTAAAAGGAAGCAAACTTTTCTAATTCATGCAAGTGGTGCAGAGATTATTAAGGTGGATGTAAGGCTGAATGTTTTGGGAAAAAAAACATAAATAATATTGCGAATACTTTGCAGATTATTGAGTCCTGATTTCTGTTTTAAAAAAGGTAAATTTTGCATTTCTTTTTCACAGATAAAAAAGTAATGATGATGGAGTGATTTTGCATGAGGTGGGTACCAAATAGACATGAGTATGCCTCATTTTTAATGATATTTAATGACACATTTTACCTTTATTAAAACATTGCAGCTCCTGTATTTTTGAATTTTGCGCCGAGCCATATTGGGATTTTCATAATATTTGGTACAATGTTTGGCTGTAATGATTGGAGCATGAAGAGCAGGAATTTGATGAGGGAGATTTGAGTTTTGCAGCCTGAGTCAGACATTTAATCAGGTTAAAGCAACAAAAGCCTTTTCATTGGATATGCTTTTCCATTTGTATTTGCATTGGTGGAATTTTCCCACTTATGATGCTTTTGATAAAGATGCATTAAATCTGTATCCTGTTTTTTTTTTTATCTAAATGTATTGATTTAAATGTATTTCATGCATCTTTTGAAATGTAAACAACAGATAAAAAAAGTGATTTGAATGAAAAGTTGGGTTTTCAGAACTATTATATAAAATTTTCGGGAACCTTGAAAAAATCCTGACACTTCTTTGAGTCCTGAATATTGTCTTAATTTTTTGCATTATAAAACCCCGAATAAATCAAAAATAAAAAAGCGTCTCTTCAGTTGAAACCGGTTACAACACTATGTTTTTGTAAATTGGGTAAATTACATGCAACCATGTCTAAAAGTCACACCATATCAATAATTTACATTCCAGACAGTGTGAATATTTACTTCAAGTCTGAGCGATGCGTCACTGTGACGGCCACCACAAAACTCAACATGTCATCATCGACGGCCTTAGAAGTCCTCGCTGCAATACTCAACATGATCTTGAATTGGCAAAGCTCTGTTTGAAGTTGCCTGTGGAAGAGAGCGGAGGCTGAGGGACAATTATCTTGTATGTCCTCAAGAGGTCTGGTTATTGTGGAGGAAAGGCTGAGTAAAAGAGATCAGAGGAGGAGGGTACACACAGAAGCACATCTGAGGGCCTCGTAGATCCCAGGTATTACCAACTGTCTGATTTAACAGGATACACATACTTCACGAAGCAGTCAACATGTCACGTCTTAACAGCGTTTGGCTTCACCTATGAGCCAAAATTCTTACATGAAGCCCCATGAGCCCCTTGCTGTTTCGCAAGCTTAGATGAGGTCTTAAGCCTCAACAGAAGATGAATGCCGAGTGCTAAATTAATTTGAGGCATTTTCTTTTGTGCGCTGACAAAAGCGACCAGGTTGGTGCTGGTTTCCATAGCTGATGACAGATCATTGGGCTGCGGTGTTTGCCCAGGTGTCAGGCCTCCCGCTGCAGACAGCAAAGGGTTTGTCCAGGTCTCCGAACTTCACATTGCTGAAGCTTCTCTGCCTTAATTGTTCAGATCACCTCTTTCAAATATCGTCATGAAAGAACTTAAAAAATAATCGTGACAAAATAACAGCGGTCTGTTGTAGAAATGTTGAGACATGCCCTGTATTCAAGACGTTGTAGGCCACAAGAAATAGGAAGAGACTCTTTGAAAACACTTTTGAAAGTAGTGTTTTTAAATGTGTGCTTAAGAAAACTTCCGACCTTTAAACTCTCACGAACTGACATTTGTCTAATAGTTTTGTATTGTGCTTACGTCTCTCCAAACAACATTAATCAGGAACACATTATAATTTCCCTGCATTGTATACAGCTCCACTAAGGGCTTTTAATTGCTCAGTAGCATACAAAAAAACATACCCTGAGGTGTTTTGGCAGAGCTCTTCTGTATATATCAGTATTTCTATGGCTTGATGTGTGTGTCATTGAAGTTCACAGTGTTTGGTTAAGGTTGAGCTTTTGGAGGCCAGTCCAACAGTATCCCATCAGTCAGAGAGCTTGTTATGACTGCATTTGGAGGTTTAGGCGGAGTGATCGCTGCACAGCTGGCAGGTACGACACGTCTGGATCTATAAATTTCCTTTGGCTGCCATGCATCACATCCCTCACCTTTACCCAACCCCTTTGATCGGTAACAAACCTTACAAGATGCCTTCTAATCACGGGGAAAATGCTAATCCGCGGCTTGTCATGATTCAAATACTGATATATGCTGCACAAGTGTAACAGCGTTTATAAAAGCCCGTTGCAGTGAATGAGTGATCATTGGCAGGCTTTGAAAGCTCATTGTGCTCCGGTGTAGTGAAATCACAGGTGCTCTAAATCACTCTCTTTGCCTTGTTTGAGGGAGTGTCATTTGCACTTCTCTCTCCCACAGTCGGTTTCTTCTATGATGTGTTCAGCCTTTTGAAAAACACTCACCCTGGACCCGATCATGTGCGCACATGCTGCCCCTGCAAGTTTATATTTGTCTCCTTTTCACTTTTAGGAGTTGATATAAGAGGAAAAAAACAGCCGAATTTTCTGACAAACTTGAAAAAAAAAAAAAAAAGGGCACAGGTTCCTCTACATTGCCACAGCTTACTGGACAAAAGAGTGAGGGGATTCGTTTTTCCACAGGCTGAGCAGAGGAAGAATAAGAAGCCTCTGCCACTTAATTTGGCGGCTGAGACTTACCCTGCAAAGTTTTGTTTTTCTAAGCCTCCAACATAACAGAGTGTGCCTTGCCGTCAGCACCTTAAGCAAGTAAAAGCGCTTCCTTTATGAACTAAACCCGCCAGATATTTGCTTTGCGAAGCCCAGCGAGAAGAAAAGAGGTGGGTTTGCAGTGAATAACTTTTAAAACACTGTGTGTACGACACGCAAAAAAGTGGCAGGAGACATGAAAGAGCAGGAGAAATGAATTGAATGTTGTTTTTTTCCCCAACTCTATGAAAAAGAGGGCGATGGGATCTGAAGGCTTCTTTTCCAAAAGCCTTAGCCAGGTGATTCATCACAGCGCTCTGTCAAAAGAGCTTTCCACAACATGAGACGAACAATGACACTGTGATTGCAAGGACAGGAGAGCTCTTGATTGAAAGATATCAGCTATATGTTCAGCTTCCCAGAGAGAGGAGGCCGAATGCAAGAGGGGGGATGGAGGAGGAGGAGGAGGAGGAGGAGGAGGAGGAGGAGGAGGAGGAGGTGGGGGCACGCACTCACTGATGAAAATCAAAATCTTAACCCTTCGACATGGGTGTGAGGAGAGCTTTTAGGGAGTTCTGCGCAACAAGAGCCTCCAGATATGAATTAACCAAAATAATTTAACAGCTGCTTAACCGTGAACAGAGGAGCTGCCAGGCAGATTGATTGGAGATGTAGCAAAGGAGAACAACTTTGAGATTGTGTTCTGTTTTGGTGTGACGGTGAGTCCTTAGCGGTGGAGCCATGCTGAACAGATGGTGGACCGTTGCCAGATCAAGATCACATATTCAGCTGAACTCAGAGGAGATACAGTCCACTACACAGCAGCCGACGAGCTTTACTTTGGAGGCTGTTTGTCGTTTGAGGCTCACTAAAATGCACCAGAGTTTGCTCAGATTTTATTAAAAGTTATAATTACAGTCCAATTTAATAATAAATAGTAAGTAATTAAAATGTAAATGTGTGAAATGAGGATTTTTTTTTGCAGCCATTTCTCAACATATTACCTGCAAAAGATGCAGAGCCCCACAGACTATAGTTAAAAAAAAATTGCAGCACAGGAACACAATTCAATTAAAATGTAAATGCACCAAAATGAGAAAAGATTGTTTTATTTTCATCTGGAGTCCTCCGGCCAAATATTAAATAGATCTAACAACATATGCAGCATTTATGCAGATTGCTCTATATTTTAAAGTCAGATATAATGTATTTTGTGTATTTCTCTTTTTTCATTGGTGTAGCATTTTTTTAACCTGTTTTTTTAGGTGTTTTATAAACCATCTAATGTTATGAATGGATTTGCATTACTACACATAGTAAAAAAAATGACATAATAAAAGATTTAACACTTAAAATAGAACAAGAAATAAAATTAGAAAACTTAAGTCCACTTAAAAAAAATTACAATACATTCATCTACTGTAATAGAAATAACCTCTGTCCACGTTAACTGAATAAAAGCAGCAGTATTAAGGCATAGACCATTAAAGACATGAAAGCGTATAAAGTTTTGTCGAATAAGAATTAAATAATAGAAGATATTCAAACAGTTAAAACCTCCAGGGTTTAAAAAGGAAGTAAAGGGAAAAGTGCCAAAAGGTGCACTTCCTCAAATGGCCACCTCTAAAAACCAACTTTACAACAAAAATTAACATTTTTGTAGCCAGTTGTAAGAATTATTCTCTATTTCACTGTTCTTAAGAACTGTTCGGGGTAAACTTTGTGCATAGCTCACTAGTTTAAAATTACATTAAAGCCTAAAGCTATGCTTATCTCAGGGTGTGGTTCATCCTCCCTTAGCTCCACCCCCCTTTGTCCCTATATTGTCGCTTTTGGCCCCAAAAAAACAAGATGGTGTTAGCTGTAAAGCCAAATGGTACACCGCAAACCAACGGGTGATGTCACGGTGACTCTATCCGCTAATTATTACAAAATCTCTGATTCAGACGCTGTAAGCAAGAAAACATGAAACCGCAATGTAAAAATAGTCCGTCGCAAGTTCAAGCCTGCAGTTAAAAACACATAAAAGTGCAGTAGTGTTGTGTTATTGGCCATATGCACTTAATTATTTTAAAAGTGAAGGTATTTATCCAGCTGTGAAGTAGGTGTTTTATTATTCGCAATTATGTTATTTGATTAGTTTAGGCTAGTCAGTTAGCATATAGGCAGCTGGTTTAATGGAGCAGTTTTGTACTACTTTAAATAATGCAGGATATGTAAATCTTTTATAAAACATCATATTTAAAAGTCATGTGTTTTGAAGGTAAATTCTTAATTAACAGAGTAACGATAGCTGTGTATTGGACTAAACGCAAACTTCAGTGTCTACATTATAGCTGTCAACCAATAAAACCGCCAAAATGAAACAAAACCGCCGCTGCCGTCTCAGTCTGAGGCGGTCCGTGTTGAATCTCACTTTTTATCTTTTTCACTCAGGGCGCTTCGACACGCTTTTTCGAGGCACGTGACAAAAGAGTAATCACCTTAGATACTATTTACACTCGGGGCCGAGGACTACCATTACCCTTCCATCAATATCAGCACTTAAAGTTCATAAAACTGCGAGGCAGACCTCCAGCCTGTAATTTTCGAAGTCCCTAATTCATGGTGAGAAGAAATAATATTACAGGGTATTCAGCTAAATAGTGATGACACTCACGCGTAATTGTGAGAGGCAACAAGAACTCTCACTGGTTACAAAAGCGGCAATCACTGATGCCTATTTATTTAAGGAAGTTTTTGTGTCAAATGAAATTGGTTCTGTGGGAAAATACACTGCAGCCACTTTATTAGGTACGTCTTCTTGTTTACACACAGTGTGATCCTGCAGACAGTGAGTCAGCAGTTAGCTTTTATTGTACTAAATGTGAGAATGAGCAAGATGTGTGATTTAGGCAACTTTGAACATGATATGATTGCTAATGACGGGCTCATCAGCTCCAGCAGTTGTGGGATGCTTAAGTGCACTGACTCGAAATTGCCAATTTTGGTTCAATAAACATCCAATTAGTGGCAGACCTCCGGATTAAAGCGACTGATGAGAACGCTGAGGACAATAGCAGCTCAGCCATGTGTCACTTCAGGACACACAACCTGATGATGCAAAAGGACATGATGTTAAGTTACACTGCTGCCAGCGTTGGGAGCATTACCTTTGAAATGTAATAGGTTATAACCACCAATTGTTTTTTGTAGCATAATTTCCCAGTAGATACATAAAGTATTTCTGATTCTGATTATCTGTATCAGTGTCCTCCAACACTTTATTGATGCTAATTGACGTCAACAATGAGTAAAATCATTTCACCCTGGCAAGACATTTAATTTTTACAAAATAAAAACAGATGTACTTAACAGATGTTCGGCGCATCATTTTACACACATTTTCACAGAGTTCAGACTCACTGCTCAGTAGCTTTGTAACTTTGGTATCTCTGCAAGAAATTACGACTAAATTCTTTGGATTTTTTACTGCATGATGGGAATTTTGTCAAGATGTGGTCAACAGTAAACAGTTCAGAGATCAAAAGGGTGGATCACAATTATTGCAAAGGGACTTTTGTATCTTTAGTCATTCTAGTTTCCTATGAATCAGTGGATGAAAATGTACGAGTTAAAAACAAAAAAGAAACAAGAAAAAAATAGATAAAAAATCAATAAAAATGAGAGGAGTTTTACAGTTGTTTTTGCTGCCATGATATACAGCTTTGAAAGCAAAGGCAGCTTTTCTTTCAGTTCAAAGTTTATCTTTGCATACCTTTTGAAACATCCACTTCTTTTTTCCGCTTAAAATAAAAATGTTGCAAACTGTAAAGGAGGACCTCCAAAGGTGGAAAAACTAGAAGAAGTCCCACGTGTAGCCAGATCTTTTCCCAGCATCTGTTGGACAGATTTTGTCTTTAAGACTTTCAGTAAGAAGGGATGAAAATCTTGTATGTTGCACACTGCAAAAACTCTTAATATCACCCAGTGGATTTGTTTAATTTTTTATTCAAATTATCTAATTAAACTTATTAAAAGAGACAATCGCCTGTCCAGTAACATTTCAGTACAGATACAAGGATGTTTTCAGACATCACATCATGTTTGAGGTAAATTATCGTTCGTCCCATCAGCTGTTTTCTTTAGTCATCACAGGAAAAAAAAAACCTCCTTGTTTTATTTTTTACTTTGTCCTCAAGTGGCGTTTTTTTGCAGTGCAGGCTCTGACAAAGTCTGACAGGAATGTCCCATCGATCCCAAATCCCAATGCCGATGAATAACATCTCAAATTCCACTGTATGCACTTAATGCAATATATTGTGATTTACAGGCCTAATGTATTTTAACTGCGACTGACAGTTATGCAGAGAAGAAGCGACTTGGCAGAGAGTGTGTGTGACCTGAGGCGATTCGAAAAACAGTGTGAGGAAATGCTGTCTGCTTACTCAGTGATCCGTCTGATGATATAACACCTTCTTGTTAAAATGTCTTCATTTTAGGTCAAAATGGACTTCTGGTTCTCGGCTCGATGACCACAAATTACTTTTGATGCAACGCTTCGTCTCGCTTGATTGGTTGTCTGTGGTCCCTATCTTAATGTCCAAGCGCTAATAAAAATACTGCATTTGCACAAATCAGCTCGGAAAAATCTAGTATCCTAACTTTAAAAAAAGAAACATTGACTGAAAAAGAAAATTAAATTAGAGAAAATCTGCACACGACAGGCAAAGACAAATGTTATGCAGATGTACCCTGGACAAAGGCAATTGTTATCGTCTTAAAAACTAAAGTAAGAAAACTGGTATTGATTTTAATCCCATCTTCTTGGAAGCATTTGTTAAGCTTTATGACACTCAGTGACTCACTACGTGTTGTAAAAAGCAATTTCTTGGAAGTTACGGAGTGTAACTATGCTTTGGCAGGCTCATTAGCAGGGAGAGGTAAATATTTGCTGTCCTGGATCCGATAATTGGAAATGCATCCTTATCACTTGTGTAACCAAACTACATATGGCCATCCTGACGTGCTTCATTTCCTGCTCAAGCTCTGGACCAGAAAAGATAAGCATGGAGGCAACTTTGGCCTACATATTAGGAGAAAAACATGTACTGTACAAACAACACGATCTGCTAAAAAACAAGAGAGCTGTTCTCGCACTCCTCCCATTGTAAACTTTGCTAATATTTAATTAACTGTTGTTACAGATGTGATACTCTAAAATTTTCTACGATTGTAGTTGTTCCTTAAGAAATCCTTTCCTCCAGTTATTGATCTTGTTCTGTTTGTTGTCAGTTTTTTTTTAAATAACAGACTTTAAGATATCTAATTATAAGTACTCTGACATTTGAGCACTTAAAGCACTTAAAATGATTTACACATGTCATAAGTAGCATTTATGTTTGTCAGCGCCTCATTTTAAACGTGTAAGAACACGTCACGAACGTTTAATACCAGTTAAGCGTGTTATGAAAATAGAGACTGATACTTTCTTCAGACCAGCGTGAAAACAATGGCCCCACTACAACATTTCTATCCACCATATTCAGTGATTTTCCAAAGCATAACATTAATTATTGAGATGTGTTTTAGAGGAATTAATGGCACTCTTTTCCCCAGACAGATGTCGATATGGAGGATAGAGGAAAATAGATGTTGCACTATAAAACTGTCAAACAACTCTTCAGGAGATATAATTGCTTCTTCCTGCACCCTGGTCTCGTCTTTCCCACCCTAAGTGTAGACACATTGAAAGCTTCCTCATCCAACCTCCCCCCCCCACCCCAAAAAAAATCCACCAACTTACCAAACTCCTCTAGACTATCCTGAGATACTCATTTTCCCCCACAGCATCACACATGATTGAAAAGCATCTGCTAAATGATAAAAAGGCACCGTCGTTGCCAAATTAGCACCACATTCAAAAGTTCTGAAAGGCTGCTGAATGTCAACAATGGAGGCTGAGCAGCAAAAGCTTAATTATCCCTAAATGTGTGTGTGTGTGTGGGTGTGTGTGTGGTTGTGTACAGTATGCACATGTTTGTATGTGTGTGTGTGTGTGTGTGTGTGTGTGAGTGTGTGTTGCTGCTCAGGTTCAGTAGCGATGATGTAATATCATATATCTGTATTTGTCTGTGGATGAGCATTACATCATTGATACCTCTGCCTGTCAGGGAGGCAGAGATGCTCGAGCTGCAGCGACGCCAGAAACATCGCCGGAGCTGAAAC
>JAQNCA010000015.1:7135787-7153126 GCA_029783725.1 Acanthurus tractus
CTATCTATCTATCTATCTATCTATCTATCTATCTATCTATCTATCTATCTATCTGTCTATCTGTCTGTCTGTCTGTCGGTTGAATCTGTCTGTTACTGATCAGACATCAAAGGAGTTGTAATGGAGGTCAACGCTCCGCATTTTCTCTGAGGGGACGCAAACAGAAACCTCTGCCTTGTGAGATAATTAAGTCAGAGCTCACGCAGCCACATCGAATGAAAAATAATAAATACAGGTAGAGGAGCCTTTTTATGAAGCTGCCATAAAGAGCTTTGGTCCCCCCCTCCTTGATTTATTTGAAGTTTCCCAGGGAGTTACTGCTCGTTATAAAAAAAAAAAAAAAAAAATGAATGAAGATGTCTCAAGGTGGATTTTGTTATTCAGGCTGTCAGATGAGAAAGGGGTGTGAGAGGCAGGGGTCACCGCCGCGGTGCAGTGCAGTCTGGGTGCTAATCAGACTCGTCCTTTCGAGGCAGCATCTGACATTTCCCATCAACACCGGCTCCTGGCTCGCTCCCTCTCCTCACCTGGGCTCCATCAGACGCTCAGCTCCCAACCAGACTGTCTTCCATACTCTGTTGACACAGGCAGGCGGCTCCGTCAGTCACTCGCCTCATTAACTCCTGTTGGGCTGTTATTCCCACTGCTCTAGTCGTACATGCACGTGCCCCTTCGCATATGCACATTCGCATACATCCACTGAGTCAAAGTTTCCCACTCGGAGGCAGTCGAGTGTTTGTCAGTTTGCACATTTTGACATGTTTTGACGTTCGGCTGCTTGTGTGAATTACTACAGCTGCAGGATTCACTTTCTGTCTGTTACCCTCTGATCAGTTGAATTGATTTCGGAGCGTGCTGACAGGATAAGTGTGTACTTTTTCCCTTGTCTGGTTGGATTGAAGCTCAATAGAAACATCACTTCTCACCCTCACATAGATATGGAGCAGTATGAAAATATTAGTGGGAGGGCAATTCAGAAAAGGGAAGGGTTATGTGTTTTTTCTCCTTGTTCTTGGGAGGGTGGTCTTGATTGTTTGGAGAAGAGGGGGGAAGATCCTTAGTGACTGAGCTCCATCATGTCATCATCCAATAGCAGCTCAGACATTCATTCTACAGCTCAACAGAGAGCAAAACTACAATAGAGTGAAAGTGTTTTAAAAAATGTTAATGTTTTGCACTGACACCTCAAAAATAAGGAGTGTTTGGAATATTGGGCATGGTTAAGTTGCCTTATGGGTAATGTAGGCACCATGTTTGGATCAAAGAGGAGGTGATGCATGAAATAAAGGACTTTTTGTAATTTTGCTGCATCAATTTTTAATGATCTTTTGAAAACATAAGGCTAAATCAGTGGATTAGCCTGTCGTAAATTTTTATTGAACATATTAAAATTCTTTGTATTAATTTTACTATTTCCTCTGTGTTACATTACTATAAAGACATTTTGAATGTTGCTATTGTTCTCTTAATTAAGGGGAGGATCCAAAGAAAATACAAACAACACAGGGGGGTGTAATGTTTTTAAAAACATGAAACATTTGGCTCATTTCCTTTACATTGATTACTTTTGTGTGAATAATCAACACATTTCAATACATCGAGCTGTAAAACATGTTCTGTATGCCACAGGGAAATATTTGTATGATTGGGTTCCTCATCTCTATCACTTCTGTTACCCACTAAAGAGCATTGATCATTGCACAGCCAGCAGAAGTCGACACCAAATTTATTGCTGCTTTCATTTTGAAACGCCATCGTGTATCCGGCTGACAAAGATCTGTCCGTCCAAAGCCACAACTCAGAGCCGTATATGAGGCAGTGCCATTTTTGTGCAGCTTCCTTGTTCCTTTCAGGCAATAACTTTGATCGGTGGGGGTAATTTCCTGGATTAGCAAAGTTTGAATGAACCCACAAAGCAGGAAGAATATAAGTTGCTGTGGAAATGATCGCTATCAATTTGATTGAGCACAAACTGTATCACAGCGAAGCATATCTGCACTTCCTCCTTTGGACAAATGGGGATATTTGCAGTAAATCAACCTGAAATCCGTGTCAAATAAAACAGGAGAATGACAACGCCGGAAAACAGGAAGTGACGTTTTTTGTAATTCAAAACTGATTTATCCCTAATAAGGTGATGTGAAATATGCAAGAATTCAGTCTTTAATGAGGTGCAAGCCTTCCAAAGAAAAACTGTGTGTCGGATCGATGACAGACGCAGTGTTTTGCAGATGCGATCAAGGCAGATGAGAAAGAGCTGATTGAGGAGAGGAATGCCTGAGCAACATGTTAGCATATCATAATGAGACACACAGGTGGTTACTGTGGTTGGCATGGGTAGTGCAGTAGCCTGCTAACGGGGTGTGATTAAGTTTTTCTGCTGTTTGTTGTGTTTCTTCACCTGATTTTAGTCATAAGGGAATTATAACCTCCATTTTCGTAGCCAGGGGTGAAATGGCACACACTCAAAGCACTCAGGGCTCATTAGAGAGATAGAATCAGTGTCCTTCCTTTAATGAAAGCGAATGCTGGAGAGATCATGTTGAAGCAGATTGCTCGTCACTAAGAAGTATATTTGCATCGCCTCCTCTCTCACTGCCGTGTGATTAATTTGGAATGTCAGGCAGTCGTAGACGGTTTCACAACTTCAGGTCTTTGAGTCACTTGCGGTGTTTTGATTGAAGCGGCGTCCATGTTGATCAACACATTTTTTTTCCCCGAGTTGTTCTTAAAAACAACTGTCAAGCGAAACGTTAAAGGCACCTCGGCTCATATCCAGCCTTTAGTCTACTAGTAGGTTGAGATTTTTTCTAGAAAGTAGTCTTCACATCCAGGAACAAAATTGTTGCTGCACAGATTGCAGCTGAGTTTCATGCAGTGGGTGAAAACAATTATGCTTTTCTCTCTAAAATCTGAGAGAATAACCCTGATGACATCATTAGATTACATCATCGGGGTTATTTTCTGCATAACAACTGGGAGCATGAAGATAGAAAGAAGTAGACAGTCACCAGGCAGGGAGGGTCTAACGCAGGAAGACATCTTGCTTTACCTGGGAGCTACTTACGCAAAATGACAGGAAACATTCATCAATAATAATTAGTCCTATCAGATAAAATAAATGATATTAATACAGTTGTTCGGCCTTTTTGGTGAGATGCAGGAAGCAAAGCATTTGTGGTGTTTTCAGCAGCAGTTGTTGCAGCCGTCAGGACTGTTGCTACAGCCGAATGACATGATTTTTAAATCATAATCATCTCAAACAGCAAGAAGAAGCTTGCATGTTCTGAGTCGTGATCTAAGCAGTCACTTTGCATTCATCACAGTGGTTTAGGATTGATATGAAGTGGCAAAAAGATGCAAATCAATTAATTCATTTTTCAATTAAATGCCTGTTTTAACTTAACCGACATTTGCCGTCCTCACTCATCTTTGCCGAGAGGCGACTCCAAACACTGCAGCAGAGTGCAGGTCAGTCAGGTGTACGAGAACTTTTTGCAGAATTCAAGTATCAGCTGAAGGATAATGAATATTTACTGGTTGGTATAAACAAAACAAAACAATACAACAAATTTAAAACCTCCCATTGCTAATGAATTCATTTTCGTGGTGAATTAGAAATGCTCTGTGGGCCAGCCGGCAGTCTGTCAGTTTTTTCTCCCACAACAAAATAACATTTAAAGGCTCAAATAAAAGAGAAAAATCAACTTGCTAAGATGTCAATACTTTCTTATTTCTGAGAGAACAGTTATTGACAAAACTGAACTGAAACTGGTTCCATTAGGTGCCAAGAAAATAAAACTAATAAAAACGAGAAAGAAACAATCCCAGTAAGTAGCCTCTCTCCCATCTTAAGGAAATGAAGTATGGGACTCTGTAAAACAAATAGTTTTTAGAAGAGAGATTCAACTTTTTAGGAAATGTTTACTTTCACTTTCTTGTGGAAAGTTAAGATGAAAAGATAAAACACCATCTTTACATCTGTACATTATATATGAAACTCAAGCCAGGAAATGAAAAGTTAAGATTGCTGCAGAGACTGAAAACAGAGGAACAGCCGGCCAATCATAACAAATTTCACCTTGTTTGTCTAATTTTTTTTTACCACAAAAGGCCAGTTTGGGGTTTTTATTGAGGGATTGTGTGCAGGGGCTCTTTCTTGGCGGGAAGCTGTAACTTCCTTGACTCTCCGCTGGTTGCCTGGCAGTTTTAGGATGACAACAAAGCAGAGCCAGACTCGCTGTTTCACCCTGTTTATGATAAGCTAAGCTAACCTGTAGGCTGTAGGTTCATTTGTACCTTACAGACACGGGAGTGGTATCAACCTTCGCATCTAACTTTGAGTGAGAAAGCAAAAAAAAAAATAAATCCCTGAACTTAAAACTACTCCTTTAAGATGTGGATTCTTCACAGAGTGTCCTCAGAAACCTTCTGTGGCCTACGGTTATGGAAGTGAACCGAAAACAGTCACATGTGCTGTCAAGAAAATGAAAATAAACAACTTGAGTCATTTAAGCAAAAGGTGGAACAATAAAACTTTTTTTTTTTTTTGAAGAGAACAGAAAGAAAAAATCGCAGCGCTCGACAGTCAAAACAGTTTGTTCAGAAGTGAATCCTTTAAAGTGAATCCAGAGAAACTTTCAGTTCACGTCTGTGTGAAGGTAAACAGCCACATGCACATATCAATGAGCCCTTCCCTTCTCTGTCACCGTTGCCTAAGACTGTGATGGTGTTGCATGGCGGCCAGCGCTGACTCACCTGGTGGAGTATCGCACACACACACACACACACACACACACACAAACACACACACACACCACAGCCCCCCTGCTCACAACTCACTCACCTCCTTCCCCTCCCACTGAGTTCACCCTGCACTGCAGTTCAAAGTGGTTTTGTCTGTCTAGCCTTGGCGTTTAATGTTTAAGTATTGGGAGCGGCTGGAGAGTGCAAATAAAATGCCTTTACAGACTCCGGGGCACGCTGAGGGCTGCGATTCCAGATACTGTATTGTGAAATTTCTATTGTGCTTGACAGAGTAGCCTCAGGGCGCCTGAATCCGTTCAGCTGAATTTTGACTCTTTACCTCTTCATAATGCTCCATGCGTGCGGCTTACATAAACCGTTTAGAGGAAGATACTTCAAACTCTGTTACGCTGACAAAAGAGTACACATGTTCAAGGGATAGACGGCAATGTGTCCGTGCTACAAAGTGTTTGTCAAACGTTCAGAGCGGGATAAAGGTTTGAATGCAGACCCCACCTGCAAGACAAAACCGCAGCGAGCTGTGGTATGGCCAGGCTTTCCGTGGGCCTTGAAAGAAAAGGAAAACAACACAGAGAGCCTGACACTACTTATATGTTTGTGCGTGATTATTCTGTAGTTCTAATCCGTCTAACAATGTTACAAAACATTCAGACAGGAGGAGGCTTTAAAGCAGTAATTGGGGGGACTTAAACTGGTTAAAACTCTGCTCAACCACTTCTAGTTGCATCTCGCTCGTGCTTGATCGAGATTGTGCCACAAGAAATCAAACATGGGTGTGGATTTAGTCTCATTCGAAGCATATCTCTTAATTCCTTTGAATGTCAGGCTGAAGAAAGAGCTTTTTCTTTTTTTTTTTTTAAAGAATGAGTAACAGAAAGGATGTGGGTATCTCAGACTGGATGGGGGGGGGGGCAGGTGAAGGGATAGGAGTGTGTTTTTGGGGGGCTGTTTTGCAGGTGTTGATGTGACCCAGAAGAAGCCAGAAACTGATGACTCATTGGCCGTTTTCACGCCTCATGCTGGATTAGCCATCACATGCAACAGGCTTCTTAATATGAATTGTGTAATGCCCCCAATCCCTGCAGAGCCTCTGTTTTGCTGTATCACCTTTACATGCAAAACCAAGTTCAGTGCAAATAAAAGCGTAACAGAAAGTCACCAAGTAGTAAACACATTTTGATTTTTTCTTTCTTTTTTTTTTTAAAAAAGATTTGTATTCAGTAAAGGCCTTTGCTTATGCTTTGTTTGTATTGTTAACAGAGAGGTGTCTGATAATTTGTTGTTGTCGGGAGGAAAACTTTCAGTTCGCTCATTCTAACTTGAATTGCAGGATTATGTGCTCCGCTGTGGTTTAGCTGATGGGCTTATAAAATCCTTTCAAACCCACTTTGGCAAACTGAAAAAAAAGTCTGTTTTCAAGCTGAAGTGCAAACTCCCTAATTGTGTGCGAATATATTATACCTGTCTGTTTGTTTGTTAACTCTGTGATAGTCTGGTGGCCTGTCCGAGGGTTTTCACTTCCCAGCATGCACTCACCCAAACCCGAACAGGAATAAGCAGGTACTGCAGGTATTTTTCGTGTTTGTCTTAAGATTTTTCTGCTTTTTTAGACATTATCAAGATTAGTCATCAAATAAGAGTTAATATACTAAATTGACTTTAGATACTGCGATTAATTGTCTAAACTGTCTGCTGTGATTTCCATTGCATATCGTTTCAAACTCCACCCATTTGGCACTGAAGGAGGCTAAAACCAAACATTGAAGTGTAATGTTTGCAAATACTGTTTGCCCCAGGTCAGGCTGATAGATGGTTGGTTTCCTCTGTGGGAGAAACTCAAGTTCAAATCCAGTCTCTCACATCAGCACACCTTGGTCTTCAGGCTGCATTATTCATCACAATCTCTGCATTATTTATTTCACTTAGCATCACATTTTTGACACTCGGTTCATTTACAAAGAAACCTTTAAAGTCTCCATAATAACAATTATTATCATCACACTCTATTCTATTCTTTTTTTTTGGGATATGAGGACTGAGGATCTCTTTGGACTCTTGCAGCTTCACCTCCTCCTGTCTCTGTGGTTTCTGAGGCGCTCGTGTGGCATGCCAGGTTTGTATCTCAGAGCTGTGACACCTGAACCAAGACGCTGACCTGGGGCCAAACAGTGCCTCCGGTGTCCCTCAGAGCACCACAACTGCTGTCAGCTCTGTGTTTGAACAGTATATCCACGAAAACAGCCAGGAAAGACATCTCGAGAATCTCTGACACTTAACAAAAACAGGGGAAATTCAGTTATATATAGCCTGAAAGCCATCACTGGGTGAAGAGAGTCTTGGTTGGGGTTGCAGCGTCGTGCCAAGTGCACAAGCCATCTTTTGGCTAAAGCTCGATGTTCACTGTCTCGGTGAGCGGCAGGTTGTCTCACCTGCCCTGGCTGCTGTGCCACGAGCCTGGCACGGACTGAAACAGACTGGAGGTCAGCCAGAGTGAGCTTTAATGAGACTGAAGCCACACCAAAGGCTGCCGTATCTGTCCTCACTTATCATAGCACCTGTGCCACACTGTCAGCGTGATGAGAGCTGAAGTTGCCCCAAAACAGCCCCTCTTCCTGTAATTACTCCAACAGTTGGTTTGTTATCACACAAATAAAATTTGACTTCCTGAAACAATTAGGATACGCGTTTTGTCTGAGATGCTTTGGAGGTGAATAAAGCGGTGTTGTATGCGTGACGGTGTTTTTCACTGTTTTATCAACAACACCGACATTCAGTTTTTTTCTTAATTGGCTCTAATCACAGGAATATAGCTGTCAGTCTGCGACGGGCTATAAAACACCTGAGGAAGTATGGTGATTGAAATAAAATCTATTCAAGCAACTTGAAAATCAGTGCTGAGTGTGTGACTGTTTGCCACGAGTGCAAGTACCCCCCCCCCACCCCCCATTCCCATTGAAGAAGAGAGAAGATTATACTATTGTGACTACGAGATAAAGAGGTTACCAAGACTAAATATGTGAATTTAATTAACTTTTACAGGGAGGTTATGTGTAGGAGAGACTGTGAGTGATCCTCGGCTCATAACAGATGCACGCAGATCATTTCACGTGCTGAACAGGCTGGTTGCAATGAAAACTGGTCTTGAATGAGACACACAGGCCTGATATACAATCTGTGAAGCCTTATCTATCTGTGAGTGTGTCCCGTTCCCACCCTCAACACTAAGGAGTCCACTTCATGATGTGAGTCAAAAGTGTGACAATGGGTGCCGTAATTATATGATTACAGGCAGAGATAAAGCGATTAATCAGGTGAAATAAGCACTTAAAAATCAGTCTTTTACGCGTAACAAGGGCGCACTGTGCGCGACGTGCATGGATGTAAGTGCAGGTATATTTTCATGTTTTTCTCAAGTTTATTACAATTTAAATGGCGTCAACGTCAAAGATAAATCCTGTCTTTTTTACTCCGATTTCTTTTGAGTTTGATCAACTTTAAAGCTACGAAACGTCTCTATGATTTTCTGCGTTTATTCGTGTTGGCGTTCGGTTGCGCAACAAAAGAGCATAAATAAGAAGTTATTTCAAATTTAAATCCACCAACTAGTATTTTTTGAAGTGAATAAAATCTTCATTGTGTTTATTTTTTTTTAGTAGCTACTGGGTCACAACAAATCATCCGGCACAAACGTGCGCAGTGCGCGTCCACGAGCGGTTTCATTCTCTTGGGAAAATGCATTCTGTGCGGAAAGTTATCCCAGACGCAGTTCAATTACCGCACACAAACTGAAATCACTTCATCTAACTACACTGCTTCAGATTCGAGCCCGGCGCTGTGCAAGTGCTCCTGTCTGTCCTGCCTCTCCTGTGAAATCTGGAAAATGGGAGGGTGAAAAAAAAAAAAAAGACGGTTTATAATTGATGTTTTCCCATGGAACAGCCCCTCCTCCCCGCAACACAGGCTAACCCTCAGGTGGAAGAAATCTTTTAAGATTTTTTTGTGGGATAACATCAGGAGGGTTTGTCTAGCCGAGCCAATCAAATCTCTCCGCTGCTATAGATCGGTGCTATAATACAAAGCAGTAAAAGCGGTCGCCTCACACAAGCGGCTGCAGCTCGACTAGAGATCCCGTGGCTTTTAATTCCCTACTTTTTTTTTAACCCTCCTTCGATGTGCCCCGTTAGTACCGTTTGTCTGAGGCGTTCATTTCCGCACCTGCCACAGTAGAGATCAGGCGAAGGCGAAGTAGAGGAGGAGACAAGGACATTGCGAGAGCCGGGAGAGGCAGACGGTAGAGATAGCAGCGGCGACTCGTTTGAGATCTTAAAGGACAAAAATGCTGCTCTGGACCAGAATCGTATTGGTCGGTCTCATCTGCTTGTCCTTGGTGTCCTCTGGGATGGGATGCGGACCGGGCAGGGGCTACGGCAGGAGAAGACACCCGAAGAAGCTGACACCTCTTGCGTACAAGCAGTTCATCCCCAACGTGGCGGAGAAGACCCTCGGGGCAAGCGGCAGATACGAAGGCAAGATAACAAGAAACTCCGAGCGATTTAAAGAACTGACTCCCAATTACAACACAGACATCATATTCAAGGATGAGGAGAACACCGGTGCCGACAGGCTCATGACTCAGGTAAGGAGACAGAATAACCTTTTTTTTCCCCTACTGCCCTCTCCTAACGCACCATTACTGCGCACTGCAACAACCTCCTTGTCAGACTGATTGCGCACCTTAAGTGAAGTCTGTTTTACCCGCTGCTGAACTCTTCACACTGAGCCTTTTAACTTCACTGTAAAAGCAGATGCGCTTTATGCACCAGCACGGGAGTTTTCAAAGGCTGCAGGCTTGAAGCGAATGTAGAAATCCAGCTGGAGAAGTGATGTACAGGCGGACAGTCAGGACACTCGGCCTTCATGATTGTGACAGTGTATTTAAAATATTAATGTGCCCCTCTCCTCATATCTATATTTGTATCTTTGTGAGGCTCTATTTGTTGTTTTACAGGCGCGCATTCGTGTGCACATACATTTCGCGAACACATCCAGTATTTGTTGCCTATTTAAGCTCAACATTGCAGCTTGTTTTAAGCGCCTTTTCTTTATTCCAGCCATGAATACAGAGAGCTGCTGATGCGCACCGCTTCAAACAGCCGGGCTTATTCAGGCATGGCGTGGCTCAATCAGACATTTTCTCGCACAGGCTGCTGTAATTTAGCCTTTCGCATGGTGTGCATCAGTGCATGAAAATAGTGACATTTCTTTGAGAGTGTTCTGAACACAATCAGGACTTCATAAATGGGTGGGACTCGGTCAATTATAGGAGCGAGGCGCGCAGGGGGTGATGGTGCCTCACTTGCATGGATGATGACATCTTTTTTTTTTCTCTCTCTCTCTCTTTTTTTTAATACTCCATCCTCATGTAGGTAGTTAGTTATCAAAGCTCATGGCTCGCTCTGCACACATAAGACGATGCTCACAATACATCGGGGAGATGTAGCCTTGATTTCTTTCCAGGCTGAAGGATGCCGCGTCTCTTCAGCCTGACTTTTAGCACTCACATGCTGGTAAATTATTAAAGGCGCTTGGGTGATATTGGCTCAGTAATAATAAAATGCCGTTGGTGATGGTGGTGCTGGTGGTGCTGGTGGTGATGAAGCCAGGCGCGCGCCGGAGTCCCTGAACCCGTGCCTCGCACCATGCATGAGCACGAGCTCCGATTAAATATTCACTGTGCGTGCGGTCTCGGCGTCCCTCTCAGCCCTCCCCACATCGCCTCTGTGATATAGGTTCTCATACACACAGATCGTGAAATTACAGGCGCGTGGGGATGTGATGCCCAATCTGAGGTTCAGGCACCCACGCGGATCCTCGAGGAGATTCCGAGGTCTCCAGCAAAAAAGGAGAATAGTCCAATTTCACTGTTATTTTAATCATTTCTGGGAGTATTGAGTCATATGCTGTGTGTCTGCAGGGCTTCAATCTGAGTAAAACACCCACCTGCTGTATAAACAGATGTGTTTACGGGTCTGTAGAAAATCAAACCAACGAGGTGGGAGTTCCTCGGATAAAATGTGATTATACGTTGGCATCTGTGGCTGAAGTTAGGGGTCATAAAATAACATGTTTGCGAGACGCTTTGTGTTTTACGAATTTGTAAATAAGGGGCAGTGGTTGGGCTTCTGGTTCATCATCCGCTTTTCATTCAGCATTTACAGAAAAACACAACAACGGGCTCCAAGTGTGACATGTACATGAAAGGGCTTCTTGGGCACCCCTCACTGGGCCTGAGACGCAATTTGAACTTCTGACCTTTTCTTAGCGGGAGGCCACAGTAAGTTGAAACAGGTGAGCGCGTCCTTATCGTTCGTGACATTGCGAGGCCATCAAATTCGGATGTGTATATGCAAAAGAAAGAGGACTGTAGCTGTTTTGTAGGCTACTCTGCCAGGGGGCATAAGCATTGTCACATGGGGATTTTAGGTGTGCCAACAGTCTGCGCTGTTCCACGGCGTTACGCATGAAACTAGTGTGTTTTTACGCACGGAGTTTTACGCACGAATATAACGGACTTTCCTCGCTATCTTACGTGTTAGAAATTAGATGTTGAGGTTATACACAAAGCAGGGCACATGCATATAGTAACCTCCTTAGATGCATTAAATAAATGTGTTAATCAATTCACTGAGGTGCAGCCAAGACTGTAATAACGTGATACTTGAAGAAGCGCTTCAATAAGCAGCTTCTCCCTTAAACATTAAGACACAGCTCCTTCTCAGGAAAGTTGCCAACAGAGGCGTATCACAGACGATTACTGATAGTATTTCTCGGAGTGACGGGGCCTGTGATGAGCAAGAGCACCAATCTCATCCATCTAAACCACACAAAGTATTACTTCGAGCTCAGTCGTACAATATTGTTTGTTTCACTTTAGGTAGAAAGTCTCTTTTGTGGAGCAGTGAGATTGCCAAACCTCCTAAATCCAATGTGTTTACATGAAGTTTCATTTTCTAGAGATAAGTTGCAAAAGCAAAATAAGGTGCTGAGCACATTTTGCCACAGGGAAATGCCCAAAATGTAAAGAAAACGCATGATTGGTGCTGAGAAATCATGTCATCCAAATTTTGCGGTAAGAAGAGCCCATGTATTTCACGCACTTTTAAAGGCTGGTTGCTTGTTTGCAGTGTAGCACTGTTAGCCTGCAGTCTCTGCCCATATAGTGCAAACGCGTCGGAAAAGAGATGAGCTGGCGGCTTGTTTGCACTGACAGGTAGCTGATAAGTGTTTCCTCTAACCAAATCATTTGTGAAAAGATTAAGAGGGAGGCTGTTGAACAACTTTACCCCGAGCACAAAGCGCCGGTCTAGGGCGCCCTGCTGGGCTTCACGGTGGCTGAGCAGAATTTGGCTTGATTTGCGGCACACGACCTAATGAATTAATAAATAGGTTAAGCTTTACGGCTCTTGACTCCGACAATCCCACTCAGAATGTGGGAGGTTTTTTTGGGGGGACCGGTTTTTTTATATTCAACACATTCTACAAGTGTGATATCCTCATAAAACACCCACTGATATATGTGAAACCTTTTTTTTTTGTTAAGTGAGTTTTTAGCGTCTTCGTGAACATTCTTGCTGTAGGACGCACATACGGGGAGAGGACAGTGGGTCACACACATAGACGCTCCTCTGTGCGCACATACCACCCCTGGATATTTCACAAGTCTGTCAGTCAGCAGCCAAAACGCATCGACTTAAGGAGGCATGTCACGTCCCAAAGACTTTGCAGGAGAGGAATAATGAAAGTTTCCCTCCGCGGTTGGACTGAAAAGACTCTTTGTGATGTTTTATTTGACATATTGGTTGAGTGTCGAGAATAGTTGTCTTGGAGAAGGCCAAGCATCTTCATTGAGAGCGCAGAGAGGTTGGGGTGCGACGATTTATTTATAGGAGAAACTTCATATATTTTAAGGCAGCAGCTGCCCTTGAAGTTCATCTTCATATCATCTGCATATCAATTATTGATTTAAAGAAAACAAACAAGTTGCAAACCAACAAAGAACTCGCTCATTCCATGGCCCTAATACAAACTCATGAATTTGTAATGAATGCATGTTGTGTTCAATTCAACACTTTTGGATAGAAAGGGATGCTGCTCGCACCTTTCCAAGACCAAAAGACCCATATGTTATAGGCCAGTGAAGCGAATGCGGTGGCTTATCAATATTTCATGAGTAGCTTTCTTATCCGAGATGTTTCCTCTGACGCTGATGCTCACACTGAGATATGTAAGCTCACATCCAGGACCAGAGATGCAGCTCAGTCCCACTGTTTCACCTCAGCTGGGAGGAAACAGGGGCGTCAGGTGGGGATGGAGAGGTGTGGGCGAGGCTTCAGTGAGTCCGAATTTGATTTTTAATTGCTATCACTGAAATGGAGAGCAGAGATGCAGGAAGCAGAGCAGATATTTATTGGGAAGCGATTTTTCTGAGGGGGAGGGGGGGGCAGAGGAAAAACTTCCATGTGTGGCGCATGCGGTTTAATGCTTCATTTCTCTGACCAAAATGATAGACTTTTTGTCAACTGAGAGCACCTGCTACAGTTGGCAACAGGAAATTGTCTCAATATAGGAAATGCATTGGTGGCAAACGTTATAGATTCAGACTTTTCCACATTTTACGCCCCTGGGAAGATTATTTCTGCGCCACAACAGGTGACTAATTGGTCCATTTTTTTGTCTTCCCGCAGAGATGTAAAGACAAGTTGAACTCTCTGGCCATCTCGGTGATGAATCAGTGGCCCGGGGTGAAGCTGCGGGTCACCGAGGGCTGGGACGAAGACGGACACCACTTCGAGGAGTCGCTCCACTACGAGGGCAGGGCCGTGGACATCACCACCTCGGACAGAGACAAGAGCAAATACGGCACTCTGTCCAGGCTGGCAGTGGAAGCCGGATTCGACTGGGTCTATTATGAATCCAAAGCCCACATCCACTGCTCTGTGAAAGCAGGTATGGCTGGCTTATTGTACCCGGAGAAAAACGGTCATGCGCCATGTGAAAGAGAAAATAACCAGATCTTTCACCAGTGCACATTTCCGGTCAGGTGCGATTGTAATCATCAAAAAAAAAAAAAAAGAGCAGGTGCAGCTGTGGGAGGCTGCAGTTCTGCTTTATGTTCCCAAAAAAGTTTGAAAAGTAGAGATTCTGCAGCTGTTTTTGACAGATTTTTAGATGTGATGCTTAAAGGTGCCAGAATCCAAAAGAAAGAAAAAAACAGTGAAGCTTTTTATGAATGTCATTAAAAATTAATTCATTTTGACCAACCAGAAACCAAATCATAACCATTAAATGCGTCTCATTCTCCACTGATACATCAGAGCTACATTGCAAAACTATAAATGGGATCAATCGAGCCAAAATTATGAATCCATTAATACTTAATTATGATAACGTGCACCCAACATCCCTCTGATGAGGTCATTGAAGTGCAGAGAGCAAATGTTTGAGAAAATCAAACAATTTTCGAGGTTTTTAGACGATGAGAATATGTTTCTATCACAGATGTATAGGCACATCCCAGCCTGTGGCGGTCTGAACGCTTTCCAAGCAGCTTATTTCTTGATCTTACATCGCCCCACACTGTCTCCTGGTGGGAACCACGACCATATTCTTGCAAGGCTCCTCGGTTTGACCTAGAAAAACAAATCGTTTTGTTCTCTCTGGATTTTTGCACACCACTGGATGTCAAAATAAATGCTAGAAGTCCTGAAGTGTTTTAAGGCAATTAGGTAATAATTTGGATCAGATCGTTTGATGTATAAACGAAAAAACTTGCTTGTTTAAGTTATTTTTTCATGTTTTTTCAAATTTCCGCTTTTAGATCTAATTGTTACTCTTAAGACAGGCTTCATTCTGGCTTCTTTTTCAAATCGAAATAACCTTACAGGCTTTCTCTGAGCCAAAGGACACCTATGGCGCTTAGAAAAACGTTTCTTCGTGCTGATTGATGAACCATGGCACTTTTTTTTCTGAGCTCAGACTTTATTGATAAATCCCTTACTTGTCATTCACCACACACGTCTTGAGATCACAGTATGGGCCAGGCCGACGTGTCATTAGGGGTCATGCGACTTTACCAAAAGGATTTGGCCGAACAATGTTGAATTGGTTGGGGTAAATCTGGTTTTCAGTTGTCACCTTATTTCATGCTCGGGAATCTTAAAAGAAGATTAAAAGCCCCAAATTCTGAGTAGGAAACCCCCTTTTCTGTGTGCAGGACAGTGTGATCCCAGAGACTGGTATGTGAAGAGCTCCACCAAGGCCAAAATTATTGTCATCAAGACTGACAACAAAGCAGGGAGAGGTGGTAGAAAGAGGGGACATTGATGTTGCACAACAGAAAGCATTTAAGAGTCCGGGCCCTCATTTAAATTCAAATCTACAACTCGAGAGGCTTGGAAAAGTGGCTCCACTGGGTAAATAGTAGTTGTGAGTCGCCTATTTGTGTGAATTGTCACATAGAGGTTTCTGCACCTGAGTAAATATGGGAAGAGTAGCTGGGAAAGGCGTAAGTGTTCTTTGCCGAAAGTAGCTCGATCCACAAGCTGATTTAGAATAACAATGCCTGCTCTTTATTGGGTTTTTTTAATTAAGAATAGATGAGCCAAGGCTTTCAGTTTTCTCGTCTCAGACAACGTGGGCCAAGCCAATACGCATTTGGCATGGAGGAGCAGACAGGCATCATTATGCAAAATGCATATGGCCCACCATGATGTGTGCTGGAAAAAAATACAAATACGAGCAAAAAAAGGAAGGTTCTTGAATGGGCTTTTGAATGGGGCGGCGGTCCTGAACTGTAATCCGTGCGTAAAACTCTGCGGCTTAAAGCACCTGTGATTTATTTATTTCTAAGTCCTAAAAGTGAGATTTTGAAGTTTTAACTACAGCTGCTTTAGGACAGTTTATGTGTTTTTATTCTAAACTGACATAAAACCGGGTTTACAATTGGGTCAACTAAAAAAATAATAATTTCCTGTTGGTTTATTATATTTTAACAATTCAATCTTTTATTTTAACAGAAAACTCAGTGGCAGCAAAGTCAGGCGGCTGCTTCCCAGGCTCCTCCACTGTCACCCTGCAGGATGGCACCAAGAAGGCGGTCAAGGACCTCCAAACCGGCGACAGGGTCCTGGCAGCAGATGACGATGGAAACCCGATTTACACCGACTTCATCATGTTCATAGACCGAGACTCAACGACCAGGAGGCTTTTCTACGTGATCGAAACCGACTCGGGCCAGAAAATCACCCTCACCGCCGCGCACCTCCTCTTCGTCGGCCACAACTCCACGGAAGAAGACCGGATGTCGGCGATCTTCGCGAGCGAAGTCCAACGAGGACAAAAGGTGTTCGTGTTCGACGCCGAGCGAAGTCGGCTCGAGCCTGTGACCGTAAAACGGATTTACACGCAAGAGCACGAGGGCTCCTTTGCCCCGGTGACCGTGCAGGGGACCGTCGTGGTGGACCAGGTCCTTGCGTCCTGTTACGCAGTGATCGAAGACCACGAGCTGGCGCACTGGGCGCTGGCACCTGTCAGGCTCGCCCACTGGGTGTCCTCGTTGCTTTTCAGTTCCCAGCGTCAAGTCAGTGCACAGAACGACGGAGTGCACTGGTACTCCAAGATCCTTTATCAATTAGGAACATGGCTCTTGGACAGCCACTCGATCCATCCACTTGGGATGTCAGTATACCCAAGTTGAAACCTCTACAGGAGCAGAACGAGACTTAAAATGTAGGACACATGAACTATTCAGTAGATTAAAAAAAAATAAAATAATAATAATAATTAAAAAAAAACGAACGAACAAACAAACAAGACAAAGGCCCCAGCGGAGTTGGGATATTTATTTCAGTGACTTTTCCATGTGTCCCCTTTCAAAGAATGAATGGAGCCTTAAAAAGTTTCTCTCTGAATAATTTATTCTCATGTGAACTCGCTGCTGTCACACAAATGGATTCTGAAACGGTGTGAGCAGCAAATTGTGCATAATCTATTTTTGTATATCTCAAATGCAAAAAAAAAAGAAAGAAAAAACGAAGAAAAAAACGAAAAAGAAAAAATATCGCAAAGAGAAAGAAGACCATGTAGAAAGGAGCTAACTTTGACAGGTTGTAATGTTCATATGTGCATATATGTGCAACTGACTGTTATATTTTGGGGAGAACAAACTTCGCGGGGTTCCATAAATTATATTTTTATACACAGAATTGTAAATTAGATTTTGACAGATCGCTACCGAATCACATTTCGTTATTTGAAATAGTGTAAGATATGAGAATATATTTTAATTTAAATACAGTAGTTGGGAAAGTATTGGAAAAAATCTTGTACTGCTTGGTTTATTAAGAATTTTATTATTTTGGAAACTGTTCGTTTAAGTTGTCGGAGAGGGACAGATATTCTGCCTCATGTCTGCATTCTCTGCTGTTTTTTTTTTTTGTTTTTTTTTTTTTTGTGTTTATATTTTTTTATGTTTTATTGTGAGAAAAATATTAAATGCAGATTATTAAAATTAA
>JAQNCA010000015.1:7153226-7171826 GCA_029783725.1 Acanthurus tractus
TTTAAGTTGTCGGAGAGGGACAGATATTCTGCCTCATGTCTGCATTCTCTGCTGTTTTTTTTTTTTTTTTTTGTTTTTTTGTGTTTCTATTTTTTTCTGTTTTCTTCTGAGAAAAATATTAAATGCAGATTCTGACAATTCAGTAACAGTTAAAGTAGTACTGAAACAGTTTCGTTAAATAAATTAATAAGTAACTCCTGTAAATGTACTAAAATGTATTTTTCTTTTCATATTTTGTAATAGGGAAATAGTTTTATAGAAATGACCTGCGGCAGATGCAAAGTTTGGATAGTCTATATAGCCATACCATAGGCCTACCAGTTAACTTTCATAACAGGGCGATGCGTCAAAAATGTCTAGAGTTTATTATTTATATGTTTATTACAAAATGAGATAAAGAACATCTTCAAACTTGCAGTTGTTCCATGTCTTTGTCTGAATGAGCTCCGCAGGAAACACAAAGAGGAACATTTGAACGACATCATGAGGCTTTTTCTGCCCAAATGAAGGTGTCAGATCAGTTTTTTTTTTTTTTTTTTTGGAACAGCTCCATTGATAAACTAATCGGCCAGGCTTTAATTGAGATTTTTCCCTTTGGTTCAATTAACTTTTATAGCAAGCAGAGTGATAATTTTGGGTTATAATTAACATATAACAATTGTTTAACATGGTAATTGAAACGGGCTCAGCATGCTGGGAGTGCCTGCAAACAATTTCGCCCTGTTTGCCAGAGCTTTTACAAAATGGAGAAAATATGGCGCTTTGAACTACCTCTTGCATGCTTGCGAAATGTTGAGAGCCCATGTCAAATTTAACGAGGTTTGCCCTCCGCAAATAACTTCTAACTTGCAGACAAATTAAACACAAGCGTGTTTGTTGGCCCTTAATGTGCTTTTCGGTGTCTGCTGCTTGAGGTCAGATTGCTCCATCAGTGACTGACAGTCTGGTCCCAAAAGAAGATATGCAGCGATTGTCTGGATCACATGCAGCTTAGTAAAAACATTTGTCAGTCTTAACAAATCGCTTTAATCCTTCAATATTTTCACAGGGACTTACACGGTGCATGAAGCACGTAATAGAGAGGTTTTTGGTGATGCTTTTTTTTTTGTCCTCTTGAGGTGTGCTCTGGTATTAGATGGCTACATATCTTTCTAAGATTGATTACAGCATCAGTTTTCTCCAACCGTGCATGTCATTAAGTTGTGCAAGGGCGACACGTAGTGGTGAAACGCGAGTATTGCTAATTCGCAAAGCCCTAACACACTGAAAAAAAATATGCTGTGGCTCAGAGTTGTAAATACTTGTATTTAAAAACTGACTCAGTCTACAAAAAAGGAGCAGCAGCTGCTTTTTATGAGCTTACATGCCGGATGAATTAATTTGTGGGCAAATCTATGGGCTGATTGAACATTTTGAAGTGGCTTAAGGATTAAAGTTTGATGCCTCAGATTAAATAAATTCATGTGAAATTAAATGTTGAAGTACAAATGAATTACCGAGATTTGAAATGACAAATTCATAATGTAATTTTTTTCAAATCCATTTCATTCTTCAAATCAAATGATCTCATCCTTCACTCAGACGGATCAGAGGTAAAAAAGGGGCCACTGAACCTGAGTTTCTGAACACTGTAGCAACATGAGCAGGAATTCCAGTTCCTTCTCCCAGGTCGCCCACATTGTGTTTTGTTGTTGATACTGTGAGGTGGAAACTTTGGAGAGGGACAAAGCGGCCCATCTCTCCCGGCGCTGTGACCTTGGGTCTCTGACAGATACAAAAGCGTCCGTGCAGGGCAGCATTCCTCAGAGCAGGTAAACAGAGCCTCCTCTAATCCCTCTGGGGGCCCTCAGTCTGCTGGAGCTCAACAACGGCTTTTACAAATGTTGACATTTGCAAACATGAACAGTCTGGCATTCTGGAAAACAAAACTCCCCGTTTCTAAGAGTTCTGCAAATGGCAGTCCTCCGTTCTTTCCAGGCAACATTCGCTCCTCTGTGGCAGCAACCAGCAGTGCGCTCAAAGCCTGAGCGGTAAGTTAGAGGGAAAGACATTTTACAGGGACCTGGTCCTAAACACACCTTGACTGCCTCCATATCATCAAACTGAAGCAGACTTTAGACAGACTATATATATATATATATATATATTACATGTTAAGTTTGCAGATAAACTGAGGTGGACAAACAGCAGGCTAGATAATAAATTAAAAAGTAGCTTATCGTACACATGGTTATATGTTATCTTAAACAAAATGAAGCAAAACAAATCAGCGTTATCCCAGGGAAGAACTACGTCTGACAATTAAAACCTTCAGCTTGAATCAATTTGCATGATTCCTGATAGTGCTGTCTATGAAAAACATGCAGTAGGTGCCTGTGTACACGGCCTTCAATTTCTTCTACTGCAGCACTTTAAGTTGTGATAAAAACACCATATTCAAAAGTTAAACAATTAGGGTTTTTTTAAAAAGATAACTGTCTCAAATATTGAGTATGAAACCTACTCAAGACTTACGAGTAAAAAATGCAAAAATACTAGTTATTCTTGGTTTGGGATTGTGCAACATTACTTAAAGAACACTATAGTTTCTTAAGATTTTAGAGGATATTGGTTTAGATCACTGGGTTCAAACCAGAGGCTAGGGGCCCTTTAATAGGTCGCCAGATTAATCTGAAGGGTCACCAGATTAACACTAGACAGAAGCCAGAAGAGGCAAAATTAAAACTCATTTGAGAGGTTTAATCGCCCTGGTTGCTCACAACTTTAACCAGTGTTAAGGGATGGCAAGCAGACACTGCTTCATTTCAGCGGACGCCCCACTCAAAGGATAAAAAAAAAAACACAACTTCCAACAACACCCACTTCCTGTCCAGGCATTGGCCTCTGACAAAAGGACCTCTGTTGTTTTGATCTGAAAGGAAAGAGTTCGGAAGATTTCACATTAAAAACAAACTTAACACCACTGTTGTTTATCAAAAGGTTTATTTTTCTCCAGTTTCTGGTATCAAATTTAACAAATTACATCTTTTTAAGATTCATTCATTTTGCTTTTAAAAACATTCAGTCTGTTTGGAAAATCACATCATTCACAGTACCAGAACAAAAGTCACAGTGTTTTCAGTTTTCCGACACAAAACATGATAACTTCATGTGATACATCGAAGTGAGAACACACATGAAAGGAAGGACTGTCGACAGTTTCAAAAACTCAAAACTCGAGGTTGGATTTTCAGTCAGTATTTGGTGCACCGTACTGTTCGTCATGAGGAAACCACTGTAGTGTCTTTTTTTTCAAAATCCAACCAAACAATGCATGACAAGAAGCTGGGATGACCTTTGGTGCAGTGAAAGTCATAAATCGGCTTTAAAGTAACGTGTCTGTGTCTCTGTGAAACCCGGCTGTCGTCACAGAGATGGAAACCTCCATCCACTGGGCTAACAAACAATGGTAATCCAGGTAGGCTTGGTAACCCTGCTTGATACAGAAGTTCACTCAACAACAGCAGCGTCAAAGAAATGATGATCAACTGTCAGTCACATATATGTAAGCTGGAAGAACAGCGATGGCAGAAGTAGGCGCAATGGAAGGAAATGTGGCCCAAATATTTAGTGAGAAAAGTAAGTTCGAGTACAATCTTCTTCCCAGGGCCGGACACTGTATGGCTGTAAAGAAACCTCAAGTATTAAGTGAGTAAGTTAGGAAGGAAAAGTGACACAGGAGAATCAAGGCCACGGCTGCTAAATGGCTCCTCTCACCAGTAAGCTGTAGAAAAACAGACGAGTTAATACTAGAGACAATTCTGTTTGGTGACACTTCTCTTAAAGAGGCATCCAAACAAAAACATCTGTGCAGCTACAACCTCAAACAGCCCAATGTGTTAAAACCAGGAGCTGGACCAACTTCTGGACCATGCCAATGGTTTTGCATGCTTTAGTTCAAGCAGTTTGTGCCTCTAATGTAATGTATACATCCCCCTTAAGAGATTTTGCGTTAATAATTACACAAGAGTCATAGGTTTAAGATACTGGCCTCCTTAAATATAATTAAAAGGCAAATAAAAAGAAAAACTTCCAGTCATTTGACAACACTTGAAGCTGTTATTCTCCTATCTGTTGTACACTCAGCTTAAATAAAGTCTGCATGAGAAGAACTGAACAAATGATGACATACTGTATCTCCTTGGCTATTAAGTAGAGGGTTAATAAATTCACTACACTTACAGTTTGATTATGTGTTACAATAAAACATGCTGCAAATTTACTTATTTTTACATCAGGTGGACGGAGCCTTTGCGAAAACAAGAAATATTCTCAAAACAGCAGCGAGTGGTTTCAACTGACCCGTTGGGTTTTTCAAAGGTAACCCATAATTATTACATTAGAGGGACAAATAACAAACTACCCAACTCAAATTACAGATATTTAGGCTTTGCATGTTTTTGAAAAAGCATCAACAATTAACCAATAACATCAACTATTTGTCATGCAACTTTACTCGGTTTGACAAAAAATAAAGCCAACTAAGAGTTCAATGTGATGAATTGCCAGTCTGCACACAATGCTTCAATGCACCAAAACCAACTGTTGTCTTGAAGTTGGGGAGTTTCGTGGTTATAATTTGCAAAGTTGCAAAAAGTAATTTATAACACGTTTATTGAACCAGTTTGTTGACTTGCTAAAACATGCTAAACTCTTGGTATGGTCCCTTAGCTTTGCCTTAAAGGCTAGCAAACACACTGAGGACAGTTTGAGACACTGCTCTGCTGAAGTGATGTGACCTAAAGAAAAGGGAAAGAATGAAATGATTATTTCCGCCAGCAGCAGCTCCCTTCATCACCTGTTGAAAAAATTTGTCAGTTAGTGTTTTGTAGAAAACAATCCGGCTAGTGTTGCGTATTTTGATCCAAACCTCGTATAAACACTCTGATAATAGTCATTAGCAGCCATGATTAAGGTTCTCTTATGCAAGCACAAAAAAGCCCCATAGACATGTCACAGATGAGCTTAATCAAATACCTAAATACCTACTGCAACAAACATCCTGACAGAAAAAATAAGCTCCTGTAAACCAGGTTGTAGTAAAACACCATTTCCTTAAAGAAATTACTTTGAAAAATAGAACATCATCGTTCCAGGTTCAGATATGTGCTAAATTCTTAAATTTAAGTTACAAAGAGATTCAATATGAATCTGTTCTGTCATTACAAGACCAGATGTCTTGTAGCACTATTACCATCAGAGACATTGCTCATACTTTTTCAAATCCACAGGATTTACCGTAACACTAAGAGTCAAGTGTAAAGGGCAACATTTAAGACATTATATACACACTGTTGGGAACAAAAAACCTCTACAGCAGTTCAAATAAAAACAAAAGGAATAAAACACAAAGAAGTCAGTTTAAAACAGTTGTACAACACAAAAAGACTTGAAACCACTTTACCTCAAGTTTTACAAGAAGTGAGAGGAAATTTTTGACATTTTCAAAAACCCCATTTTTCCCAGTGCTTTTGCATATTGAGGATTTAGTGACCTTTACTGGCAAGAATCATGTGCAGCTTTATAAAACCATTGTGGACTTTGAGTTTTTTTTCCAAGTTATGGCCAATTTAAAGGAAATACCACTAAATTTACTGATTTGATGCACACAGGCAGCAATAAACAAAGGCCAATAAGTACTTGTGATTGTGATTACATCTTTCTTTATACCCGAACACCAAGAACTTAATCTGTGATGTCATCCAGATGCACAGCCAGGAGCTGATTATTACAGAAATTATACAATCCCAATGTCTGAATGTCAACAGTTTAATCCAATTAAAAAAAAGTCAAGTGAGGTTATTAAAAATGCTGCTACCTTTACGTTTCCTGTAGATTTTACTGCTGGTGTGTCAGGGCTGTACAGAGCTGAACATTAGTATGACACCACAGTTAACTGGCAAGGACAGAAATGATTGTATTTCTGCTTATAAAGTAAAAGTTCAATGCAAAAATTTAGTGGCATCCACCCAAATCTATTTGAGGTAGTTTTTTCTTGCCATACAAGTTGTTAAAGCTATTTTTTGAAGTTTAAATATATGTGATATGTTGAATAATAAATACCCAGGGAACTTACAGAATTCTTCAAGTTTAAATTAATAAAATGCAGCACAAATAAGAAGAGATTATTCAGCACCAGACACATGGACATCACACACAACCACACGTCTTTGGGCTAAAGTTTAACCGGCTTCACATACCTGCATGCTCACGGTATATTGGCCACTTTTTATTTTCTTGTTTTCCCTTAAAGGTTTTGTCAAATGTCTTATAAACAGAAGTGTGGTCCAGTCATTCTTCATTTTGGCTCTAATTTACGAACAAAACACTTGTAAAATGATTTATGTCTGGACACATTTGTATATCCTTACATATAAAACCTGATACAACATAAGTAAAGAATAACTAAAAAACATTTAACAGGATAAATATTGACAAAATCCTGGTCTACTTATTTACATGATCACTACATAGATAATTGTTGCCCCCTCCTCCTATGTAATGTTTCAGCGAGTAATGTACACAACATTAACTTCTAAACTTCAGTTATTAGCAAACAAGGGTAACAATCTCTATATTTTGAAGAACTGCTTTCGCTAAACAGATGTAAAACTCAGAACAGAGAAAAATTTTGTGAGATGAAGAAAAGAAATCCTGCAATTATGGATTATGTAAATGAACCTAATTTACTGTAGTCACAGGAAATCAAAAAGCCAGACACAGAAATGAAGCATCTAGGTAATTTAACGTTTTAGTGATGTGGCAGCACTCCCCAAACAGGGGCACATGCTGGGAGAAAATTAAAATAAAGTGATGCCCTAGAGATTGTCCAACAATTGCTCACACATGTGAAGAAATGAATCGTAATGTAGGAGCATGAAATCAATAGTAATGGAGTAAGTGCACAGAATTTACAGTGCATGTCTTAATTATAGGGGGAATTCAATATATGGGGGGGGGGTATGGTTAATTATTTTACTTATCTGCTCTAATCGAAAGATCTATCCCATAGGTTCAGTGTGTTCAAACTGTTCAAAGTGCTCTTTTAGGCACACTATGCAGCCGAGTCATAAGGCACCAAATTATCAGCTGATAGTTGGGCAGATTCAGATCAATTATACCAGGACCAGAGAAACCCTAAAGTATATCCTAGCAAACATGTATGTGATGTGTGTGCATCATGCGGACAATTGTAAACAACTCTTTCGGATCGACCAATATGTGATGAACATTAAATCCCTGACCAGAGACATTTTAAACTGTAAATATAAAAATCCTCAAAAAAACATACATACGCATTCCCTTAAAGTACACTCAGCCCATTTAGAAATCTATATCTAACTACTCCATAGTAACACTACAACTAAAATATACGTCGGAAAGGGATGGGGGGTTCTCCGAAATTGGTTTGGATGGACAGTTAAAAGGTCTATTAACATTTAGAACAAGGAGCAACGCAAAATGATGAAACTGACGAACCTGCACGAGAGATAATCTGAACGATCTGTCCCACAAGGAGCACTGAAACTGAAAAACACCACAAAATCTACACAAAATATACACATTTAAACCTCCAAAAAACCACTGGAAATTTAGAGAAACCAAATGAATGTTGTATTTTTTTGTCAATTTCAAATGTTAAAATCATCCAATTTGTTGCCTGTATTCAAGTCTCCACTAGGTAGTGCCATTTATCCATAAACTAAGACTCATCCTGCACCTCAAAGCCTCTAAAAAAATATGAAGCACCATTAGTGATGAAATACTGCCATCTACAGAGGAGAAGAAACACTGCTACTGTTTGAGACTGCTGGCTTCAGTCTGACTTTACCAGTTCCTGTGTCTGGACCAACGCGAGCCACAAATAATAAAATAACTATGAAAAAGCGTTTTTGTTTTAATAATGAATCTAACTGAGGAGGGGAGCAACCATTATCCCATGATAAGTTCTGCTTAGTGTCCATGTAAGATGCTCAAAACATTCTTCACAACCTACACCAAAGTAGGATTAACCGTCCAGTGTCTCTCCGGTGCCATTTTACAAAAATGGTCGGTAGTCAGTGTCTAACAACTGCATGCTTGCAGCCAAGGTCACTGTTCCAAGTGAATAGGAGATAAATGATGCATCTATGCAGAGACTTGACTGTGTGTCAGACCCTCAAAGGCCTGTCGAAATATTCCTACGCCAGGTTGGAGCTGTGCACGAGAGGCTCCCACGTTGGGACAAAGTGATTTCTTCTAGCAGGACTCCCTGGCTCTTATTGTGCTCCTCATCCATCAATCAGCGACACATCAATGTGGGACAAATCAATCATGTGCCTGCGTAGCAATTGTAATAACAATGTTTGTTTGTGTCAGGGGCAGAGATACGAACAGCTGCTACATATCAAAGACCACCACACTGGCAACATGTAAGAGCAGCTAACTACAGTCTGTGATCATATGATTGATATTTTTTTATAAAGATAGTAAAAAAAAAAAAGGAAAGAATATGAATTACCTGTGGAAGCTCATCTGAAAACTTGCTGCATGCTCTGCGTTAGTAAATTTGGCGATTGCTCTCCTCTGCTGTGGCATCATTTTGAACATCTGCAATACAGAGAAATAGTAAAGAACAAATTGAGCACAACCGCATTCTGCTATTATCCGCAAGAGGGAGTGAGGGTGGTGGAGGGAAAATTGATTAATCCATTCAGTTTCTCTACCTTCCTAATCACTACAACAGATGGCGCTCTGGGATCACACTAAGAAAATGTTGCTCCTGCCTCTGTGGTAGGTTTAAGTAAATACCTACTGTACATTTAAAGTTTTCATCACGAGGTATGTAGCTTCAATATTTACAGGACATATAAGCAAACACAGCATTAGTTACAGTTTAAACTTCTGAGTGTCGGCCAAGAATTTTATTACTCTTTCTACAAACTAGATACTATTCAAACATATTAAGCTGTATAAGTGTACTTACCTCTATGGGACCGATGGACCTGAGAAGGTTCTTCAGCTGAACGTCAGTTGTGGATGAGGAGAGGCCGTCTATAGACACGGTACAGTGTTCGCTCTCCGCGCCTCTTTGGCTCTGTCTGGTGGTCATCAGACGACCTCGACCCATCTGACCGCCCCCTCTACCTCGGCCCCGACCCGACACGACAACCTACACCACCGGCCAGTGTGAGAAAAATTGCCCACATGAGTTTTAAAAAAAAAAAAAAGAAATTTGCGTAAGGGTTGAAAGGGAGACGGCAAGAACACAGACTGAACCTTTCAGTGCTTAAACAGGCATGTTGATGTTTTAATCCTGCATTCAACCGTGTGGAGAGGAACTATACGCTTTCTCAGCACAAAGGAAATTTTAAAAACACTGTGTGTTTTCCTCTCGCACCTCTCAGACACGCCAAGCTTTCACATGACTGACTTATCATATTTCTACATAGAACATCAATGTCAGAACATGATGCATGTGGCATGGCATATCTTCATTTAAGCTTGAGTGTGAGAGCTATGATTCTCCCGCTGCAGAGGAAGAGGAGGTGGAGGAGGGAAAGAACCTGAAAAGAGAGGAGGTAGCGGGAATGTGTGTGTGTAAGTGTGTGTGTGTGTGTGTTTGAGGCAGGGGAGCATAAAGGGAGAGGGAGCCATGGAAGCGTTATGGTGACTGCCTTACCCTGTCAGCGTCAGTGAGTATGGTAACTGTGACAGCAGCCTGGTGGTGACAGGCGTGCAGAGAGGCCAGGGGACCTTGTGTAGCCCCCCATGTTACACTGCTTTCAGCTTGTCAATACTCCTGCACCTGGCATACTGTCCTGTCTTATTACCACAACTGCTCGATTGGTATGTCTGCAGAGTGCCAGGGTAGTGCCATCGGCACAAAACCACTTTACAGGGGACATTTTGGCTCAATTTTATTTCAGAACCACCATTAGCCCAAAGTCTGGGCTAGTAATATACATCTTTAAGGTGAAGTTTCTGGTGTCCAAAGCACAGGAGAAGGCGAGCGCTCATTTGTGACATACCCTGTTTTGCTGTGGGGCACCCATGCCCCCTCGGCTTGCCTGCGGTGCTCCGCCTGGTCCCTGTTGCTGCTGCCCTGTCATGGTGACCTTTCTTTGGACGCCCTGGTTGGATGGGGTTGCTGACCAGGTGCCTTGTTGCTGCACTGTGCCGTCGGTGGCAACGGGCCCCTTTCCACTCTAATGGAGAACAAAAATAATTGAGTGCCTCACACAAAAACCACAGCTTTTATCTCCGTTTGCAGGCCTAAATAAACTCATATTCACATTGAGCATTTAGGCAGAGTGTTTAGGGACAACAGGGAGAAATGCAAGGCCACATTAACAAAGCAAATGTAGAACGCGGCAGCTTTGGAGCTGGATCACTATCTGGCATGCCGTGGGGAATAAAGATCAACCCAACAAGGTGATGGTCTCATTATCAAATAAAGTCACAGCTCAACTCTGTTGACATGTGGGGAGGAATTGAAGGTCGTCTCTTCCCCGACTCTGCGGAGAGATGTGACAGATCAATACAGGGGAAGAAAAGAGGCGATATCTCTGACCTGTCCCCAGTCGAGAGTAAATGGATTAATCCCTTCTATAGAAATCACAGCTCCTGATTGCACCCATCAAATGCTAAGCTGCATTACACTGGAACGACAGCAGCTCGATGTGTACCCCATCCCCCTTACATTCCCCTCCTCCCCAGCTTTTGTGTCTTGCGCTGCTTTGTATTATCCCTGATGAAAATATAATTTGCCTCTTATCTGTGTGCCTAAGCCATACAAATCCAAATCCTCAAAAGTGGCAACTTTCTTACACAGGTATTATGTTGCCCCCCACCCCCCCCTTTCAACCACGAAAGATTAATTACAAGGGTCTTGGATTGGCATTCTTTTTTTTGTTGCCTCGCACCTGAGAGATGGGTTGATGGAAAAAAGCGACCGAGGGATGACAGAGGAAGAGAGAGAGCATGAAAAAAAAGAGGAGAGGAGATAACATTGTCAAGCTCCTGTTGATGACAGCAGAACAATGTGGAAGAGGGAGCATCAAGACAATCTTCTTTTCACCAAGGCTATAGGCCTTAGCTGTTTCTTTCTGTTTTCATCTCTCTTTCTCCACCTCACATCCCACTCCTTTTTTTCCCCCTCAAAGGTGCAATACATCAGATAGCTCTGCACAGGTTTCCATTAACACACTGACACCCAGTTATCTTCATCTGCAGCCAGTCTCCAGATTTTGGCTCTGCGGCTTGATCCTCTGGGATGGAGTTGGAAAGCAGCTTATTTCAAATACTATCACATCTCACCAACACGTCTCATCAGTGACAAGTGTGAATGTTTAACATGCATGCCTTTGTGTTATTTCAATAAAGATTAATTTGTAATTAAGGCCACGGCAGTAACTTATCAAGTGAGTATAAAATAGCCGGCGGTGGTAATTCTGAACTCCTTCTGGCGTTACTGTCATTCTTGTTTTACCCTCTCAAAGGCCTCTATCTTTTAAAGAATACTCTTCTGCCCTTAAAAGAGGATATCAACCTTTAAGAGCAGTGATGAGGTGTCCCTAAGTCTACAGATAAATGTCATACTGCTCTCTCTAATTCCTTCAGCCTCTCTGTGTTCGAAAGGTAAAATGTGCGTAAATGTGTGTGGCTTAAATACCATTTTTCGAAGCTTAAGAGAGGAAACTCTTAACAAATCAATTTTGCCAAAATGACACAGCTTGTCATCTTGTCATTCCCATAGGTTAGATATCTTTTAGACTACAAAATAGACAGTGTGGGGCAACCAGTGGCATTTCCTTTCAAAACTTCCATCTCCCCTGTGGGTAAAATCTGATGAAGGGGATCAAATAAATGTCGGGACAAAACACAAAAGAAGGTCCAGGATGAAAATTGAAATCACATGCTCACCGCTCCTGAAAGTTTGACGACTCTGACTTTTTGAGGCACCTGCTGGCCTTCAATACTAGAATTCTTGGCCCGCTGCATCACAGTTCTTTTAGCTCCTGCTTTGGGTCCTTGTGTCTGAGCCTGAGGCTGGTCAGGGCCCGCAGAGGGAGTCACAGGTATGTCCTTTTGGGGGACCTGATCGGACTGGATCGGAGCACCGGGTCTGTTTACGTTCTGCACAGCACTGTTCCTTCGCTGTTGCAGCAGCTGCTGCTGATTTTGCTGGGGCTGTTTCCATTGCTGGTCTTGACCAGGCCCGGTGGCCTGTTGCTGCAGGGTGCCACCTTTTACCATCTGCAGGCGTGTCTTGACATTGGGACGTGGTGTGGGAGTCTGAGTGCTGCCGTTTGGAGGTATGGGGTTTCCTTGATTAGGATTCTTTAGTGATTGATTTAATGATTGTGGTGTTCTCTGAGGGAACTGTCTTTGCTGCTGTGGCTGTAATGGCTGCTGCTGTTTTTGTTCCTGCTGCTGCTGCTGCTGCTGCTGCTGCTGCTGCTGCTGCTGCTGCTGCTGCTGGGGTCGCAGTGGTGGTGGTTGCTGTTGCTGTTGTTGCTGTTGCACAGGAAGTGGCGCTGGCCGATTCTGTTGTGCGGGTTCAGTCTGTGAAGGTGCGGGGTTTTGGCCCGGAGTGTTTGTCTGCGAGTTGAGTCTGTCCAGCAGCTCCTTCTTTCGAACACCGGCCTGCATCTGCCGTCGCATCTCCTTCCTCTTCAGGATCTCCTCTCTCAGACGCTTTTGCTCCTCAAGCTTTAAACGGTACTGCCGTGTCTCCTCATCCTCATCAGGGTTCTGTGGCAGAAAACAAAAACAGACAATATGAAGGTGTTATTCCACTTTCTGAAAGGAAAGTCATGAGCCACTGTGTCCCATATCACCTAAGCTGACACTCAGATGTAATCAAAGGCAAAACCCCAGAGAAAAATGCAATAGTATTGATCTGTTCTTCCAATGAAATGAGACTGCTGTCATTAACAGGCTTATGATGAGGCTTTTAATACATGAGTCTGTCTGAGCCCTTTAAAAAGCTTGGATAAGCTTAGATTTTTCACCTAATAAAACTAAACAAAATATTTGGAAAAAATAATACATATTAATTGAAAAAAAATTGTCCAATGCAACAGCATTTTAAATATTCATTTCTATTCCTTTGTTGTTGTTTTTTTTCTCCATGAGCGTTAACAAGCTTACCTGCGGTTCAGAGCCGGACAGTGTGCTTGGGGTTTCCTTCTGAGCCACCGTCCTGCTTTCTCCCCCAGGCTGTGAGTCAGTCTTGGCAGCAACTTGGCCTCTTCCTCTGCCACTGGCAGGAACCGGCTGAGTGTTCTGTCCAGGACGCACCCCCTGCGTTGCCTTGGCAACAGGCCTAACGTTGGCGGCGGGGCGGGCACTGTTCATGATTGTGTTGCCTGGTGCTACAGGGAGCTCCCGTAGGTTGCTGTTGCGCTGCTGCATTTGCTTAGTGATCGGCGTATTCTAGACAAAGTGTAAAGTACAACTTTATGTTACAAGCGATCTGATCTTTATTAATATGTGTATAACATTTAGAAACTGTGAAAAGATGCTGCAAAATGATTTTTCAGTACATAAAATGACTTAAACATAAAATATAAACCCAATTTTGCTGTCTTTCATCATTTTGAGTAGAAAACAGTTGAGTTAATATGTTAATCTCTCACCATCCTCTGCCTGTTGGACATGTTTCGCTGTTGGGGGTTCTTAGGGCGGGGAATCATCTGCCTGGGGCTACCCTGCGCCTGCTGTTGGTGGAAGGGGCTCTGGCCATGATGCATCATGGGGCGAGGCTCACTGACATTCAGCTGCTGCTGCTGATGATGGGGTAACTCCTGCCGATGATGATGTTGCTGGTGCATGGGCTGATGGGACGGCATGGGGTCATGGTGCGGAAGCTGGGAGACAGGAGGGCCGTGCATCAAGCCCTGAAATATCAAACAAAGAGTTGAAACCACAACGTGAGTAAAACATCAGAACTTTCCGTTACATGTATCTAACAAAAAATGTTTATGTCAATTTGTATTTAATCTTTTATAACAGAAATAGTGCTGCTTCTTGTTTCCTCTAAACTTAATGTTTAGTAGGCAATTCCTGCATAATTAACCTTCAACTGGTGTTCTCAAGTATTCACATTGTAGTACAACAATGGTAGTTCAATCACTAGAGGGAGCTCTTGTCTCTGTCTCTTGACAAATGCAGACTTGCCATACAGACATGGGTCTTTTTCCTTTATGCTTCAGCAGCAGTGAATATGATAAGTTTATTCGTGTACAGTACTCTAGTCCAAACATTGCTCTTGCCACAACAATTTCAATAATCTAGGGCAAAGTCAACAAAAATTCATACATTCATAGCAATTCATAGCAGAAGAAGTCTGTGAACGCTTTGCCTGGCTCGTTTACAAGAATTGTCACTGGTTTAACAGGATGCTAAAAAAACAGCATGATGCTCAAATTACCATATTCAGCATGCAAATTCAAGAAACAACAGGCAAAGAACTAGAGAAACAGCACACAACCGTTACACAACATAAAGGCACAAATACACGGACATCTATTGGTTAGAAAAATCACTTACTCTTAGTCGTACCTGCATCCCAAACTGGACCTGTGGAGGTGGGAAAAGATTTCCCTGCTGGCCAAACGGCTGACGAGGGCCCATGAAGGGTCTGGGCTGGTTGGGAGGGCTGCCTTGTTGATTCAAGCCAACCATCCCCTGGTGACCTTGGTGGGGAGGGAGGTTGGGTCTTGGGGGTTCTCTCGGAAAAAGTCCTAGCGGACCCTGGCCTGGCTGGTTGAAGGCTGGCCCTGGTGGGCCAAAGCCCATGTGGCCCTGGCCGGGCAGCTGCTGCTGGTGGTGGTGGTGGTGGTGGTGGAGGTTGTGGTTGTGGTTGTTGTTCATCAGAGGGCTGGGGCCCTGGTGTTCAAACATGTGCTGTCCTGGAAACCGTGTTGACTCTGCGCGCTCTGTAAACACACAAGGAAGACCGAACAAAAACAACAACAGAGATGTCATTTTTTGGCCTTGTGATCCATTTTTCGATACATCAGTAACCCTCTCTTCAGATGTATAGTGTTACACCAAGGGATTCAAAAACAGACAACTCTATCAGGGTGAAGGGGAAAGCAATCAAAGTGGGTTGTGTTTAATTCTGCATCAACACTGTGAATAAAAAATTAGAAATATAGATGTTTAATGCAGTTTCCAAGCCTCAATTAGATGTATATATATACACATGTATTTAACATGAGTGCTGTTAATAGAGCAGCACCAGCAAGCTAGCAGCGTACCCTGTAGGTATACCGCCAGAGGTAATGTCGAATATAAATATGCTAAGAAAGCTTTGTAACCCTCGTGAAGGCTGGGTGTGAGACTCACCTCCCATAAAGAGGGGCTCTCTGTCTTGGGGGCCTTGAGGTGGCTGGTTCCTAAAGGGCTCCATGTGATGAGTGGGCCGCTGGGGCTGACCAAAATTACCAGATATGTGCTGCTGGAAGTCTCCCGGTCCCTAGGAAAACACAAAACTCATGAATTATAGGCCATACTGGGAACTCAATAATCACAAACAAATTAAACTAATGAAAAATGGGAATTTGTTGTGAAGTATTGCATTGGGCATGGAGCGCTTGTAATTGAAGGGCTTGGGTCATTAAAAAGACGCACTGAGTTGTAAACATCAATATGCATGACAATATTAAAGAAACCCTTCAGCTTGAATTTGTCTGCGAACCTGCATTAATGCTACTGGGCGCTTTGTTCATAAACCCTCTAAAAGCTTGTCTCTAACAAGGAAAGGGTATTTCAGGAGGGGATAAGTGCCCTCACCTTTGTTTCAACCACTTCATATGTTCGACAGCTTTCCACCCATTGCATGCACATTACCCCCCTTCTATCTTCCAAGGAAAACTAGATAACAACCCTTTAATCCCTCCTTGGAATTCGAATCTCCCTCATAACCGTCTCCTTTCTTCTTTTAAACATCCATCTTTGTTGAAAAATTAACCTGCTATTCAACACGTGGCACTTCCACAAATGGGCTGCTTGCCTCCTCGAAGCCTATTGTAAATTACTTAAGATGCTATCAAGGCTTAATCCATCTTTATTTCACTGCTGCGTGGCGGTATTTACAGAGAAGAGGTGTTAGAAAGCTAGAAGGCCAGAGTCCCAAAAACTTGCTTAACAGAAAGTTAATCAAAGGAGCTTACAAAGACAGGGGATCACAAAGGGGGTGCAATCGTACTGTTCTAAAAGGTCAGATAGGCAGGTTTGCACAATGAGGACTCTGGTGTCCATTTAATACTGCTCAAATAGCAGCTCATCCTCTCACTTTTAATCCTTGATAAACAGGCTGCAGGCTGCTCAATATGTAACTGATGCAAGGATAGTCCTCAACAGTGAGGCGATAACCAAGACATATATAATGGAGAAGTGCAAAAGTCAAAGTATTTAGTAAAGGGAAATTTAAGTATAAAGAGATGCTTTGCTTCATGTTAACTTCTAACAGCTTATGTTCATAAGTACTGCTGGCAATGAAGCATATTGGTCTTATAAGAAAGCTAAGCAGCTGTAAATACACAACAGGAAATAAACAATATAAAAAAAACGTTTTGACAACAAAAAATTATAGCATAGTCAATATTTCCAAATAATGTAGCTGGTGGCATCTTCATTTCCTGATAAAACTGAATGTCATTATCCAAAGAGAATGAAATATTCTAATAACTTTAATTTGCGCTGAGATTAATATTTCAAAACCAGTCTCCATCCGCAAAAATTTAATGCAGTTCTACTAGAGGCTATGACCCCCCGTTCGCCAGGTATTTTAACATTTAATTTGATGGGATGATAATGTATGATAATCATGAGTAATCAGGTGCCCACTGGTAAATGGAATGTTGCCGGCTGGTATGTCACCTGCATTTCAAATTGTGTCCTTGGCAACAGCAGCCTAAATGCAATTGACAGCTGGGGAATCCAACACTATGCTTTTCATCAGCCCAGTTGTCTGCGTACTCCTCCAACCCCACCTTCTACTGTCTGATAAGAGGCAAAAAAACTTGCAGTTTTTCTGTGTTATCAATGTCTTGCAAAATCAGAGACCTCAGAAAACAGAAACTATACAACACTAATGTCGGAGGTTCAAAAAATTGTAAATAAAAACACTGTTTTTTGAACAAAGGCTGACTCTAGTGTGAATGCGTGGCTCATTTGGCAGCAGAGTTGTAAATCCACATGAATGCAATTGGATGCAGCTATTTTCCAATGACTAATTTGCATAAATCCATACAAAATGCACTTTCCAGGAAGATGTCAGTCAGTATCAGCACCACCTGATGCCTGGGCATCATTAACTAGAAGGATGGAGTAACTTAGGGCACTTCGACTGACTTGCTGGCGAGCCATTTTCCTCCACACAAGCAATTACTTTAAAGGCATTTTCGTCATGTCTTGGACGAATTCTTTAAGAGTGAAATAAAGGACCTTTTCTTACAGGAAATCACTGACTTGAGACCCTTTTCTATGACGTGAAATTCGGCATTTGGAATATGTGGTGCAAGAGGCTCAACCCGGCCCCATCAAACCACCACCATGTTTCAATAATTCAAATATCGTTCAAAAAAGGTCTCCATGCCTTTGGGACACAAACTTGTGGAAAGTGAATTTTAACTGGCAGTATATCCTGGTTTCACAATTCCATTATGTGCCAAGCTGGCTAGTCTGAGCCCCAGCCCATCCATGAAGAGCTGCTAACTAAGTCCCGCCACTGCAGCCCCGACCTCCAAAAGTCTATTGCCTAAAGCCCCTATCATGCATTTCCAGTTGTGCAGTCAGACTTGTATCAGTGTTTACAGATTTACTTTAACAGTATTTGGCCAGAGCAGTCAGTCTAATTGCCGTAATGATATTGCCCTCACAAAAAGGGACGCTAACCGTGTGGAGAGGGAGGAAAAGTGAGGCGAAAGGGAGGGAGAGGAGCAGCTGCTACTCACAGGGAACCTCTGAGGACCCACAGCAGGTCTGGGCTGGCTCTGAGCAGGAGGCATCAAGGGCACTGCAATGAGATAGAAAGGGGGAGAGGAAGAGAGCAGGAGAAAGGGGTGTGGAGGGAGGAGGGGGAGAAAAATGAAAATGAGGGGCGGTAGGCAGAGAGAGGGTGGTGATAGTAGAAAAGGAGGAGCCCATTAGACATCTCCATGCTTAAGGCTGTTACACAGACATACATGTTAAATTTTATATCACAGTTGCTCCTCATATCTTTTCACAGCTAAGCATAGACCAGAGTACTCAAGGAAATATTAAATATGTGAGAATAATTTGCCAAACTCAGAAAATAAGATAATAAATAGAATAGAAAATACATAAATAAGACATTTACTATGTGATAACAATGGCGTAATCTGCCAGCAAACCACTTCAGAGGGGGGAAACTATGCAGTTGTCAATATCAATATTGTCAATATGTCAATAACTACAACTGGGAAGCATTCAGCTGGAATCTTTCACAAATAAATCACAAAGAAATATATATGAACAAATACATAAACACAGACATATATATATACAAGCACATGCAGTCACACACACACACACACACACACACAC
>JAQNCA010000015.1:7174277-7188032 GCA_029783725.1 Acanthurus tractus
TTGGCTGTTTCAACTACCAAACAAACAAAGAATGACAGTAACAAAATGTGTCAAGAGGTTAAACATACCCTTTCTGTACAAAGTACGAGCAGTAAGCAGCAATCAGCACAATCTTTATAATGCTGCTATTTTGTCCATCTGTCTTTTAATTGTAATTTTCAGTTTTTTGGATTTTACAGCCTGTTATCTTTATATGCTTAAAAGGCAAATGCAAACAAACGGAGAGCAAAAGAGAAGTGCCACAAAGCCTTGAGAACGAGGATTTCAAGTGTTATATTGGAACAACTCTGACTCCAAAAAATTTGGGATGCTGTGTCAAACAAATTTAGACAAAATGCAGTGATTTGCAAACAAACTGTGTTTATCGAAAACGGTTTTACTAGGCGTTCCTGAGCAACTGTAGTAATATCTTTTATACAATCCTGTGCTTGTACTATCAACGATTAAAAGGAAAGGGAACATAGTAAGGACCAGTTGAGGCCCAGTTCATATGCTGATCCATCTTCCACTGTGCTACTGAGGATCATCACCATAGTTCTTTTGATTAAGGCTACATGTTCGAAGTGACTGTCTCCCTAGACTTTCAAAAGGTGTTGTTTGAACTGTTGAACCATGTATATCAAAGGATTAAATGCTTGGAATGACATCTAATGATAAAAGCCCACAAGAAACTAAATCCTGGGCAAAGAACAAATTTAATTCTGTATAATTCTTTCTAAATGGACTACTGCCAAATTATTTGCTATAATCCATATATCAACATTGATACGGGGGAGCAGAGTGTTTTGACTTTCATGCGTAAATGACCATAGCTTTGAAGGTCTTGGACGGTAAAGGGAGCAGCAAAACAAAACCTATGATGTAACCATGACAAATACAAGAATGTAAAGTCAAGCTGTTTCAAATCATTTTACTCAATAAAGTTCTAATTTTCCCTTAAGATACTCTTTAAGAGGAGTGGGTCGGCACTGAGTGAGGTAGTGAAGCCAAATGGATGAGCTGTTCAGGTGGCCTGTGGTTCATTGTCTCACCTGCATGCCCATGTTTCCCATCAGTGGGAGCCTCTGGTCATTCATTCTTCCTCTGTTTCCTCCTCTATAATCCATCATTCCAAATGCTGGGAAACCCCCTCTGCCTCTGCCTCCTCGCCCTCCTCCTCTGCCTCGGCCTCCATAACGGTTTTGTCTCTTTTGACGTTCTTGTTCCTCAAACGCCATCAGATCTTGCTTGGCCTTATCAGACAGTTCTAATGATAGGTGGAACAGAAAAACAGAGCACTTGTACATTAACCATCAAATCCATAGTAATGTAAATCCTTTACAGTATAGAGAAGAGGTTCTGGCTGTTACTAAATGAAAAATAACTTTTGCCCAAGGGGATAGTCTCTACCTAGTGTTTCAGGGATATTCCTGTTTTTACGGCCTGCATCAGCCAAACGCACAACAACGCCATCCTTTCTCTCAGATTTGAAACGCATGCGACCAGACTCTTCATCTTCTTCATCCTCCTCATCTGATTCCTCCTTTGTTTCTTCCTCAGGCACATCGTTTTCAACCTGGGGACATTTTCAGAGGTTATTAACAAATACTCTAACACATATCTTTCATAATTTTTATAGTGGGCTTAACAGTGTGTAAAGTCAAGTCAAATAAACAGGCAATTAATCCATTAGTTCGTCTAATGGATTAATTAGTAGATGAAAAGAATATTTACATGACAGAATTTGGAAAATCAATTTATATTTTAAGTCTTTTAGGCAATAATGCTACATATTTTCAGGCTCCAGCTTCTGATATGTGAATATTCACTGGCATTTTTAATCTTTAGGCTACTAAACTGAATATCTCTTTGTTCTGAACTACAAGTTACACAGAACAATAAACTTTAAGACTGAGAATTGGGAAAGTTTTAGGAAATTAAGACAGAACTGAATTTTGAATTTTAGTGATATAACAAAAGAATCAAAGATCAGCGGATTAAGTTAGAGTGAAAACTGTTATAGTGGAGAACTTTTAACTCTGAATGTCAATAATCAAACCTTCTTCTTGACTTGAAAATGAGGGGGCGGTATTTGACTTAACTAAATCAAACCTACTTAACTGCTTTTTTTAATTAAATTAAAATGGCCTTAATATGTGAAAATGCAGAGCTTTGAACACACCAGATAAATACTTGCATGTTTATATATGAGCTTTGATAAAAACAACAACAACATATATATCATTGGTTACGTGTTTGAACCCTTCATGCTGACTTACAACAGCACATTCCCACAAACAAAAAAATGCAATCAGAGCATAGCAACAGAGAGTGAACAGTGTTGTATGGAGGATATCAGCTTACCTCTTCTGTGTCAAAGACCTGAGAGCCCTCGGCTGTTTCTCCCTCCTCCTCTTCCTGCTGCTCTTCTCCCCCTACCTCCTCTTCTTCCTCCTCAGGGGCCTCCTCCTGTTGGACTCCATATTCATTCACATGCTGATCATCATAGGAGGTTTGATATTCATCATCCTTTAAAGATAGCACAGATAATACGGTATTGATTAGTTGAAGTAGTAACAAGGCCTCAACATGGATTAGCAATGGCCATCGGTATTTTAGTCATTGCTGGAAAACAGTCTTCGTGTCTCTGTAAGAAAAAGCGTATCTATCTATGCTAAATGTAACTATAAGCAATAAAATAATACATGAATGACTTAAGCTTACATTTTAGACCATTTTTAAAGAAATATAGATATACATATGCATGGATGTGCTTTTTGTTTTATCTCATTTGCAAAGCTAAAATAAATATAAACGGGGATAATGATAATATACTTGTGAATGTTTCCAATTTAAAAACAGAAAATTCACCCTTTTTAAGATATAAAAGACAAAATCATATAGAGCATAAAGGCAAACATTAAAATGTCATGGAGAGGATTTTGGGGAGACACCATGTAACCCCCCCCACAATCCAAATTACCATAACAGTGGGAGCCAGACTTCATTACTATTCCTGACAGCATTTGAAATTCAATGAGATGTAAATGTTTGACATGATATACAGAAACGCAGGCGCAGATAAAAACACTCCTTCCCAGTTCAGTGATGGTGAAAATATCATTGACTGACTCTTTGCAAATCACTCTGTTATTGGCCGCGCTGTAAGTTCATGACTCTGTGCCAAAAACATCACACATATACAAACATTCTGGGTGACGACAAATCAGATTTTACTACCCTCTAAGAAAATTTTAGTCTGACTTATGATGCAATCATTACATAAAAACCCAAACATACATGTCAGCCACTTTTCCGAACCAGCAAGCCTCTACCGCTGGTATAGGAGTTGCTAGCAACTCAAACATCCTATCTGCATAACACCCGCTAGCAAAACCTCATTGCTAAATAAGGTCAGGCTGGAGGTCACACCATGGTGTTTGGTGTTGCGCTCCATTAACCTGCCAAACAGCAGCACATATTAATGCAGAAAAGAAAAAAACACTCTCAGCAAACCAGACGGATGGACAGGCTGCCCCGAGGGAACACAACAGCTTAATCCTTTAAACAGTTCCATATAGTACTCAGTGAATACCATGCAGCGCAAAATGTCAACGCAAGGCAGTTTATTAACCTTGTAAACAGTTATTACACATTATACAAATAGCAGACAGCAGACATTTCTCCAAAATCATCATCCATTTGTGCTGTACACCCTCAGAAAGAAGGTCAACATCTTATCATTGTTTGGAGAAAGGAGGTAGGCTAATATATCTCTGTCAGGTGCCAAACACCATCACACCTTGGTAAATGGACCATAACGGACATTTGCACATGGATCTACTCTTATCTTTGATCCTCTTAGCCCTGGCTAAGAGGGAAGGGAAACGAATAAAAGGAAAACTCACATCAATCATTAGAAAACTGTATGGGGTGTCCTCAGGAAGGTCAATAATCTTTTCACCTGCATGAGACTTTATCAGATCCAGTCTAAAGCCCGAGATAAAAGCCCCCCACATTAACCTCCGCCGATTGGCAGCACATCTACCCGACACAAAGCAGATTCTTACTCCCCCAAAGATACAGGCCCCAAGGTCACAATGGCACAGGGATTTGGAGGCGACAGCAGAGCATTACCTCACGCCAAACAAGCTGTCAACACAAACTTTGTCAGCAAGATGGAGAAATTAACTGGCAGGAAGTGATAATGAATCTAATCCTCCCCTGCCCAGAAACGCCAACATCTCCTTCTCCTGAATAGATTTTCAATCCCGACTGTCCCCTTACAGAGACAAGAAAACTGACATTATCTCTTGGATGCAATAGAGTGAGACAGAAAAGGTAGTGGGAGGACATGTGTGTGCATGTGTGTGTTTGTGCATCCACAGGCTTCTATGTGCGAGCAAGCAGACGTGAGAACTCACTTGAAATTCACCATCTATGGGCTCATTGATCTGGATGTCTAGCACTTCATCCTGGTAGCTATCATCACCCTCAGCCTGCTCTCCCATTTGGTCTTCAGACATCTCTGTGTTGTCATCCTGACTGTATTCCTCTGTGTAGTCCTCTTGCCCTTCGTCCTGGTACCCCTCCTCTACATCCCCTTCCTCACAGCCCTCTGCGCCTAGGTTCACAACGTCATCTGTGTAGTCAGCTTCCTGCAAGTCGTCCTGCTGGTCATAGGACGTGCCCAAGCTGTATGTTGCATTGAGGCTCACCTCCTGATTGCTGAAACCAAACAAACAAAACATTGGGGTTTTACAATGAAAAGAAATGAAGTGTAAAGGCAAAATATGCAAAATCTGGAGTTTAACAATGTCAGCTGTATCACTAAAAACATTAAAAATTTGCATGGTCTTTATGCAGTTAGTGTACCTCATATTTACATCTTCGTCATCACTTTGTAAAAGATCATCATTGAGCTCTTCATCCGACACTTCTGAGGGATTCTGAAACCAAAAAATAAAGAAACATTATGGTCTGCTCTTTTCCATATTGTGCTCTACTCTTTCTCAGTTGTTTGTCTGTGTGTAAGGTTTGGGGGCAGGGGACCACCTCCAACCCCAAAGGATGCTCTATTCCCATGTGGTGAAGGCAATCTGGGCAGGTCAACCCAGTTCGTTTTTTGTCCACTGTACTTCGTCCTGGTTCACATCAACACTTCCCCCTGTGGAGGAGCCACCTGCTACAAGTCAACTGTTCACTTCTGTTTTTCTAAATCTTTTACAACACAAACACCCAGTGTTTTGGATGTTATCTTCCGTTTCCTGCTTGTAAGCAGAGAGTTCATACTGAGTGTTTTTTGGTGCAGAGTATAAAATCTAAGTAAACAAATCCATGAGACTGAGACCTTGCTTTCTCTTACCTTTTTAGCTGACAGCCAATCCTCCTCCAACAAATCCTCTTCCAAATCACTTTAAAGAAGAAAAAGCAGTCAATAAGGTAAGTTGAGTTAGGCACTTAAGACTTCTATACCTATTTATAAAGGGCTAAATTATATTTTATGCAACACTGTCAAACTCCGTAATCTAATGTCAGGAAAAAATTTCAAGTGGTTGAAAGATAAGAAAAGTACTTTATAAAATCAACATTTTACTTTTACATTGTAAACTGTGACATCAAATTTTTATTAAGTTTTGTACCAACGCTGCACTCAATCTGTGTAACAAGCAGGTTTTAAATTACTTACATTAAATGTAACTTCCTTTTAAAGCATGAAAATATGATAAGATAATTACCTCTCCAGATCATCATCTTCACCTCTCCTCCTGCGTGACCGTTCAGCGCCAGGTTTGTCATATTCATCAAAGTCAAAATCTGAAAAATGAAAGCAGTTTCATTTACAGATTCAGATACAAATTCAGTCCCATGAAAGCAATGAAAAACTGATATGCACCATCCTGATATATGGGCATCATTCTGTCCCTAGGGCTTTTAGAATTTGAAAACATTACAGACTAAATGCACATTGACTGCAGATGCCCTGCATGCCAATCTGAATCAACAACCTATGCAGCAAGTACACACGCCATGTGTGCCAACAGCACGGTATGCAGATGGCAAACACAATTTTATCATGGCTAAATCCAAAGAAAAAGTTATTGTATTATTTTGCTTTGTCTTCAAAAGCTGTCCAAACATGGAAAAAATGTTTAGCTGTATAGGATTAGTGGTTTAAAATTTGTCCTACTATACATTCATCCATTTCTGGTTACTAATATAATCCTCAACAAGAACTTGTAACACCTCCTGCTGCTAGATGAACATCAACTGATGAGCAACAACAAACATCATGTGCCCCATGCAGAGTCTAACCAATACTGAATTTTTGAGGCAGATGCCAATAAAGATAAGGAAGTAACAAAACCCAAATACTTCAGCCAGTATTCTTAGATATATACATTTTCTGCAATGCAATGTTCTCTTATAAGTAGTTATCAAACACTTGGGTCAAATTTATGAATAGAAACAGGATATTTTACAGGTTAATAATAAGTCCAAAATGAAATTTGACACACAGCCACTGCCACAGGGTAGTGCTGGTACTGATAGGAAACTGCAAAGGGACTCCCCTGAACTTTGGCATACTCTCTGACTTGTCACTGGAGAAAAAACATAATTTTTACTACCCTCTTGTCAGTACAACCATGGGAGACCAGGGATATAAAGACTAAAAGTCATATCTCTATATTTTCAGGTTGAATAGTGATACAAAATAGGTAGGTACTTTCTACAAGGTGGAAAGTACCCACCTATTGGTTACATCAGACAAGGATTTGCTTTCTGATGATAACCAGTAACTGGTTAGTATAACAGGTGAACAAAACCAGGCTAAATACATTTTCAAATTCAAGGTAATACATAAAAAGCCCTATGGAGACATTATTACAACCTGAGTTTTTACTAGCTTTTGTGTTGAGAGTTGAAGGTTCATACTTAAAACTCAGGTAACTCTTTGTGAAATCTGTTTCCTTTTTTTATTGGTTTTCTTGCTTATTGGTATATATACAATCAACCTGCCATTTAAGAATTAAATTTATAACTATGAAATTTGATGAAGACTACCTGATTAACTAAACCATTAGATTTAATCCCTATGAGACTGTATCATTTTGGGAGGAGGTGAGGATCTCACCCATCCTTTAGGTCCTATAAAGGACCCATTTTTATTTGTCAAATCATTTGGAGGATCCAGATTTACTAAGATTCTTACTCCAGTTTTGCCACCTTTGATGATCAAATGTGTTTGTGTGTATGTCTTTTATTCTCTACAGCAATCTTAACATATCTTTTATCTGAACTCTATAAAGGACACGCCGATGGCCACTATAGATCAATGATTGATAAAAATGCAAAGCAGATATGTAATAATAAAAACATGGCACAAACTGCGTCATTTGCTGGTGCCCCTACACACTAAACCTTATGACAAGGCCAGAAAATAAAAAACAAACAGGAACAGCAGTTAGATAAGCTAAAAACTGCGTGTTCTTTCCAAGCGATTGCGGAATCAAGGGTAGCTATGGCTAATATCAGCAATGTAGCAGCGGGGAACGTTAGCTTACATTTAAGCCACAAACATCTGACGCGATAGAACATTATTCGCTTACAATGCATCACGTTGGCAAATTTAACATTTCGTGAGTGGCTTTAATTTTGCAAACAAGACGCCAGAATGAACTTTGGCGTTAATAAATTACTAATGAAATACTTCTCTTCACCACTTCTAATAGGTACAAGTTGGCTAGCCAGCTAGCTAAATTGCTTACAGAATTTGAGCACGCAGCTGCTAGCAGCCTCAAGCAGCAAAATTAAAATTGGACAGGAAACTAAAAGCTTGCATTAGACCGCGACAGGCCCTAAATTCATTTGCCTAGCCTGTGCATGATATTAGGACGCAAATCAAGCCCGCTAATCACGCTAACCACGCTAAGCCATAACATGTTAATAATTTAGCTGCTAAGCTAACACTACACATATTTCTGATAAAACACATTAACGTCTGATATGACTTTTCACTGATTGTTTGATCAAGACACAGCTGATTTAGCTAACCATAGCTAAGGTTCACTATGTGGCCTAACGTCAGTGTATCCGTACTTAAAACCACCAAAGCTAGGCGTGTTAGCTATGTTAGCTAACATAGCCGACATGGCTAACTTTCTATTATCGACAAAAGCCAAACTTACCCTGAGCGTTGGCTGACATGGTGCAAGGCGGGTCCCGCTCTGTGTCTGACTACAAAACTGGAATCTTCATTTAATCTTCAGTATTTTATCATTATTATACGGAATAAAACGTGAAACTAGCAGGGGAAAAGACTCTACGCGGCGGTGATTCCCATCCACAGACAGAGTACAAACATGGCAGAGCTGTGTTTGCAGCGAATGATGCATTGTGGGTGGGAGGCACAAGCTCCCTCGATCGGTTTACTGCACAAAAGCGAGCTGTCTGTCAGGTCAGGGAAACACACTGGTTGACCCAGATGAGCCTGACTTGTATCTGCTTACAAGTCACCGTGGCATGCAGTCTCTTAAGGCGTGTTATGTGAAAAATACGTTTGCTGTGCTTTTGGATGTGTTTTGCACTTCAACATACGCGTGCCTTATCAATGGGCGTAATATATTCAGAATCAGCTATAAATAACTTCCTTGGTAAGTAAACTACATCTGTATACGAAATAAAAGCAGACCAACAGGCAGTCTGTGAATCTAGATCATCTTGAGTTTCTTTCTTAACACCCGTAAACTGACCTAAAAAAAATATTTTTTGACTTATACAGAAAATATTATGCCCCAAAGTTTAGCAAGGGCGTTGATGTAATTGCTCATACAGTTAATGGCTATATGCAAAATTATAAAAACAATAATCATGGTATTAGCAATATGGCATCAATTTTCATTTCAAAATAATTGCTTTGCTCTCTGTATAAAGTCATTTACAAATTACTATAAAATGTATCATTTTGCCTCCTCCTCCTGGTCATTTATCCATACATTTTTTTCTTATTTCTATGAGGAGATGTACAATCATACTAAAGCTACATAAACACCTGGACACATTAATGGCATAATGGAAGTTTTAGGACATGTTCTTACATAATTCTTTGTTTAAAAATATGTAGTTGCTGCCATACAGTCACACTAAATTTAAACTGGGAAGCTAGGTCTATGCAGATGAACACTGATCCTGAAGTGATAAATGATAGGTGCATGCTTCACACACATTTAACAATGACAACTCCTTCCATGAGCACATTATAACTGAGATTTCTATTCCATTCCATTTGACTCTATATACTCTTAGGCTGGGATCATCTTCAAGTAGTCCTGCTTAGCTGTTAGATTTTTTGTAGGGTTGTCTGGAGATGACACTTCAGGCAAGCTATTGAACAGCAGATAAAAATATGATTAGTCTTGTTTTGCAGTTTTGGTGCGACAGCAAATAAAACAGATGCTTAAATTCTTGCACTTAACAAATTTCTTCCATTTCACCCATTTCAAAGTGCTTAGTCTTTATTCTGTTGTTGTTTTGAGATTGATTCTGTTGAGAAAACTAGATTCCACTTCTCAGTGTGAAAATACCGTTGAAGAACGGCTGCCCTTCACCTGTTCACCTAAGTTTCAGCAGGGCTCCAAAAAACACAGACCATTGTGGCTTTCAACACCAGCTGCCCTTGTCTCGCTTATTTCAGACCACAAATGTCAGCCTCCCTGACGGTGGGATATCAGTAGAATGTGTGGGTGCAGGAGGTGGTGCGGAACTGGCTATATTCCAATATGGCCTGCTTAAGACACATCTGGAAGAGGTTCACTCTGACAACTGAGAGCACTCCCCGGTTATAAGACCAATCTCGAGGTCAACCCCCCCTAACAATTAATCCCACACCCAATTTACACACACATCGGCTCTAAATTGATGTAAAGATACTAAACATTGGCTCATGAACAATCAAACAAACAATGCTGGTAGATCACCTACATTATTAAATGCAAATATGACTGGAGCCTGTCACAGCCAATAACACAAGGTCAAACATGATCAACTTGTCAAATATCAAGATATTTCTTACACTGCTTGAGCCAACAATATCAACATTTAGAGTCAAATTAGATTACGTTTGCTCTATCTCAAAGAGTGACATCTTACCTTAAATCTAGGCTTGGCATCCCGGGATCAAAATATAAAATGAAAATACAAAAAAAGGAAAAATGTGAATTAACAAGACGTTCAGATCTCCAAAACCCAAAAGCCCAAGACCCTCCAAACAAATAACGAAAGACTCTGATTGTTACCAGGTTTTCACTCTTAACCACTCTCTGGCCATGGCAGATATTGAAACATTTCCATTGGATGATACTCTTAATGTTTTTAGGTCAGCTAAAGTTCAGAGCTTCGAAGTGTTAAGAACATGGATGGATGTTTAGACTGAGATGTTGATTACATGCTCTGTCTTTAACAAAGGTGTCAATCACTTGACATTCAAGATTGGGTCAAGTTCCTGTTTTTTGGGTGTAGACAGTCAACATCACAAGTTCTCTTTTTGTTCTCCTTTTAGCATTGCTGTGATAAGATGCTAATAATCTGGAGGTGTTTCAGAGACAGGAACATGCAACACAACAAGCCTCGGCCTTTTCAGTTCAATTCCTCCTTTTATTTTTCTTCCTTGTAAGGTCAAAGCCTTTTTATCTCTGACCAAGTTTTTCCCCTTTCGTGCTTAAGTCCGGGAGTCAAAGTTGTTTTCTGAGTCTACAGCTCGACTACAGCAGAATTCTAACCCCCAAATTCCTCCTGGGCTGACAAACGTCAACAAAGACCCCGAGAGACACCAAAGAGAGGTGAGCAGTGAACTGAAGCCCCATTGTATTGGCTCATTATGGGGTCCCGCAGTGAGGAAGAAGCTATTTTGTAGCACCACAAGGTCAATATCTGAAAGCCAGGGCGATGGAGGGGATCAGCCGTGAGATTTTTAATTTGAGAAAGCGTAAAGGGCTTTCCGAGTGAAAGACAGTCTGTGAATTCTAATGGACTGTGGGGATTTTACAGACAAGATGTTGAGTTGGCAAATGTTTTCCTCTCGTTTTCAGAGTAATATGAAATGTAATTTACTTACAGTAAAGTGTGAAAACACTTCCTTGTTATCAATATGGTTATATTTAATATAACCAGATCAATGTTTATATTAGTGTTCAAGTTAAAACAAAAATAAAAATGGCTGGGGCCCAGTGCTGCAGCTCTTGTACAACATGCTTTCTAAAATTAACAACGGCCTGATGTTTTAGCCTCCAAACTCACATTTTTCATGTTGTATGTACATGCACAGGCTGATGTATCCAGTTTTTGTCCTAGAAAAGAATGAGGGTGCAATTCATACCAATATGTCTTCCACAGCTTATTAAATATTCACAATTAACAGATGTTTCTAAAGCTGTATGAGATACTTCTATGCTTCCTGGATTCACTTTCCCAGGAATTTTGATTTTACTTCCAAATAGATGTGAAAAGAAGAGCTGTCACACTCTATTATGGTGACCTCAATGATTCTGCGCCCTGTCCAAATCCAGCGGTTTTCCATAACAATGCAAATTAAAGGGTGCAAAGCCGAAGGAGACAAGACTTGTTATTTTCCATCCAAAGGACAGAGGTTCTTTACAACAAACTTGTCTGTATGCCTTGTGTATTCTCTGACAGACTTTAAATCCAACTTGGAAGTTGTTTTGTGTGAGACAATAAGTTTTGGCTATGAGTTCACAAGGATCAGCGACTGTCTTGAAAAAGTGACTGCAGCTGTGCAGTGTGAGTGTCTAGGCCTGCAATGTATTATTTGGAGATGGAAAAAATGCAAAAGTGTCCTTTTCAAAATCATTACCTATTGTGTTTAGTTGCAGACTTACACTGTCTAAGACCTTCTGAGATTTGGTGTCAAGGATGGATCAGTTTTTTGTAATAAGAGGAGGTTAAAGGAATGTGTTGTCATGTGTTCATGTAGCTTATACTCCAAAAGAAAGATGTGCTTTTGGCAGATTTGTGGATGATGTTTGTTTGAATCCCACATGGGATACTCTGGTTTATATTAAAATCCAATATTGTTCACTGGACGCTGCTCGGGAATTTGAGCCAATTTATTGCAAGAAAATCCAGATATTCTGTACCAATATCCAAGTACAATCCTACCCCCTGCTAAACAGCATATTCCCATAGTATTATCTATTTACCTTGTTCAATGAACTTATGATGTGAGGACATATTTATTTGCCTAAATATGTCATATCATATGGCATGTATTTAAAAAGCATATGGAAAAGTCAGGTTAATTTATTGTGGTTCATTGCATTTTGAACATGTGATGTACAATTAATTGTATAATATATGTACATGTCTGAGGAAATATTATTTCTCTGTAGCCTAATGAATATAACCATGCCTCTGCAATTTTCCCAGAGCGAGTAGGCTGCAGTCAGTGACCCACATCTCAGAGCAATGAACTGCTTAACTCAGACTGTTGTTTTATTCAGTGCACTGTCAACAGACGGGTGAGGAGGAGGTGGGGCGGGCCTTTATTCTTGTAGGCCACTGTGATTGGACGCTGGTTCGGGCTCTTCTTCGCCATTGGCCGCTCGCGCCGTCACTCTGGATCTGTTATCGCCGCTTCCCGCGCCATTCGGCGTGCACGCGCAGGACAAGCAGGCACGTAACCGCTGGGAGACTGTCTGGAGTCTGTCTGAAATTGATAAAATTGGTGATGGAGTTTTTACATCTCTTTGCACACTTACAAGGAAGCCGTCTGATGGAAATGGGGATTTTTTGCTCTCTTCTTCAAACGCCTTCGCCCTCGAGTCGCCACGCTCAGCTGAATTATTTTTTGAGATAAACGCTGTGAAAGTTTTTTCTTCTGCAGTCTATCAGCAGACAGCTCTTTATGCACTGGCAGGTAAGGCAGGCGCCAGAGTGCAAGTTGCGTACATACAGTGGATACTGCAGCATTACACATTGGCTCAAAATTATATTTATTGGTTAATGTTAGCTGTGCGTTTTTGTTGGAAAATGCTCTCCCAGCTTACAGCTTTAACTATCCCGTTCTGACGTTAAAAACTGTAAATAGCCCGAACAATATTTGCGTTTCAAATAAGTCGTATCTGTGTGTTTTCATATTTCTTATAGTAGCTATATTGTTTTGGAGGCTTGACCTCATTCACACTACTTCATGAGGATGCGCAGGTGACGCACCTTTGCTGACGTGAGGTTGTTGATTAACCCCACGCGCGCTTGAGCTACCTGTTACTCAGCAGACACCTGAGGGGGAAAAAAACCTGTCTTCTGTGGACTCCCAGTTTTTTTTTTTTTAACCCTTTCAGCTATATCATCTTAACCATTTTTAATTACAAAGCAACAAACAATTCCTGTTTCAGCCACGTGTGCTGATTGCCACTAATCTAAACTAATCTTTGTGACCCTGGGGTGAGGTTATAAGAATCTTGTATGAAATGTTATTTTCCTGTCCTTGTTTCTGCTCTGTAGGGGATCAGCCGGCAGCCCAGGAGTTCAAGAGGAGTGCATCATCCATGGCAGCCTGCACCAGCAAAGAAAGGTTGGTTTCTGCACACATTATTGGCTGAGACTAGAGTTTTCACTTTTGAAGGGTTTTAGCACTGTGGGGTGTTGCTGCTAAGGTTTAATCAGATTTATCCAATCATTGCATTTATTAATTTGTTGTTATTATATCCTCTATTGACTATTTAAAAAAAAACATTTTAGCCACTTGCATTTTGAATGGTC
>JAQNCA010000015.1:7188132-7205176 GCA_029783725.1 Acanthurus tractus
TTATTAATTTGTTGTTATTATATCCTCTATTGACTATTTAAAAAAAAACATTTTAGCCACTTGCATTTTGAATGGTCTGTTTTAAAATTATTATTATTTACCTTAAAGTTTCCAAAAGTAGCCTCTCAGTGCACTTCAACATTTTTTACTCTGTTTGACAACATCACATAAAGTATATGTATCTTTAATTCACACAATAGGCTTCTATAAATTCATAGCTGTTTCATGAGTATTTCAATGAAATTTTAAATCTGATTGCCCTATTTCTTTAAATGTAAAATTCTTGATATTTTGTGCATTGTTTTTTCCCAAAACTGTGATGTTGAGCGAGGCATAAATAGTTTGAATGAAATATCAAACTCTTAACTAGAATTAGTGCAATGCCACACTTCTGAAGATATTGATCATTGTACTAGTTCCCACTCAAATTTATGAGCCTTGCATCTCATTGTGCAGAAATTGCAAAAGTATAAATCCATGTGGATTTCAAAAAAGATAATGTGAAAGTCAAGGTAAGTTGTGTCGCGACATATGTACCTGATCTGCTGCTGCCTCAGACTTGTCTAGACGCTTTTGCTCTGTCACTGCAGTTGTCTGCAGACAGTTCAGTCATATGACTTAGGGAAGCCTTCCTCCCTCCTCCCAGCGTCTGCTTTTTTTTTTTTTGGGCAAGATGGCTGCTATAGGACTGTTATGTTACCCATGACGTATATGAACTGATGTGTGCAAAAAAAAAAAAAAATGGTCATGCACTGTTCTTGACTGACACAAACCACAGCTGCTCGACTATACATTGCACACAGAGGGGTCGGTGAATGTTGACTCTTTAACGGGTTTTCTTACCTAAATTTGTTGCATTTCATAAAGTGGATGATTATTTAATCTCTTGTCACCGGCACTGGGTCAGTGCAACCCAGTATCTACCAAAACTGAATGTTGTTATGTAATTTTTGATGTGATGGGACTTCTACTCCTTACTTGTTTCTCTGCCAACATGTTTCTGTCTGTTCTTGGGATGCTTGGTAGCCATTTTGTCTGATTCATCACTGCCAATTGGTGCCAAAGGCTTTCAGGGTATATTAACATGTGCTGTAAACAGCTAGAATGTCTCTGTCCCTTTCATTGCCATCAGTGACTTCGGGTTTTTAAATATTTGTAATTTTATAAATCGTACATATCCTAATAGTCTCTACAGAAAACCATCGTGTGAGGGCTCCACTGTATTAGTAAAATATATTTACTGCAACTTACAACTACACATACAGTTGTTATCTTGAAAATAACTAACATCTTTGTAGGCAACTTGAAAGAAATGAAAGGTAGAACCTTTTTACATGTATTTACTCAATTTTTCTTAACATGTGGCGTGGCACATTATGAAGACAACAGTGAGCACAAGTATAATTTTATGTAGTGTGCATAAATGTATTGGTGGTTTTGATAATGAAATTAACAAATGAAAAAACCTCTATCGATATATTTGCATAAATGAGCAGATTTGATTTTGGAATAATTAATCTGCAGAATCCAATAGATTCCATAGCTCATACATTAGAAATAAAAGATAATTGTAGCAGGTTGCATGTTAATATCTCTTAAATCTTTGTTGATTTAGACTCAGTTGAGTGCCGTAACAATAGCCAGTAAAATCTGTACTAATAACATTATTTCTATCATGAAAAATAGAGACAGAATGATAAGATGATAGAAGATAAGGCTTTTTTTCATAGAAGGTCGGTTTTAAAAACCACAACCCGCCATTCATTGGATTTGGATTGTAAAGTGACGCAAAGATTTTATAATAATATTTTAGAGCTTTAAAAAATCATTGTTTTAAGCGGTCATGTTTTTTAGAAGTCCAAGCAGCTGCAGTATTGTTTTCCCGGCCCATACTCTCAGTGAGGGACGGTAAAGGCAATATTAACTTGTCTTCTAAAAGTGCTCCTAGCCTCAATCTGACATTACGAGTTCCTTTCACTCAGTGAGTCTGTGATGTTTATCTGTTTGCCATATCAGTGACCAGCCTGGACAGATCTCTTCATTATCACCTACTTAGTGCATACTCGTCTGCTCCTAGACAGCTCCTTTAGTCTCGTCTTGTCATATTGCTTAATGGTTTTTGAGTCCTTGTTGATTATGTTTTTACTGGTGCATGCAGACACACTTTAAACATGCAGTATCTTTGCAGGCCTGTCCCAACCATGACCCAGTGTCTGACAAAAAATAATTGGAGTTACAATTAAAAAGGTAAGAAAAAATGGAGAGCAAAGTTTGACTATTATGCATCTTCCCAGGATTAACTTTACTTGGGGTCCAAATCAGCTTTTTTTGCTTCTTCACTAAATATAGAAGCTTCCAGTATTGTTATTCTTTTCAAACATACAATGACGATTATGCATCATAAAATAACAGTTGTTAGTTATGCATATAGCATAGCAGTAAATTTGATGTAGGTGATCCTTTGGTATTTTTTAGTAGTGACCAAAATAGTAATTGCATGAACGTTTGCGTGCATCCTGCATACAAATTATTAAGTGATTCACTACATTATACTACCATAAAACACAACCTATTTGTAGTTTATGTCACTTAAATTTCACGTAATCTATTTTAAAGTAAGTATTTTAACAAAACTATAACTCATGCATATTTGAAACAATTATTAGTTATTTTTGTGATAAAACGTTGTGTTTATTTATACATTATATTGTTCCTTTGCAACCATAAATTTAGCTGGAATATGTTACAATGCAAACTCCACTTTTCTTAAGAACACAAGCATGAACGAGCTTTTTTCAATTTAATGCTTGTCCTAAAGTTTTCATTCTGTTAATCAATTCCCTATGACAACATAATGTTAGCCTTCACCATTATCCAAGTTCACTTTTTTCCCTTTTGTTTTTCACACAGAATCCTTGGTTTCTTGCTAGCTGTCATGCCTTCATATCCTCGGTGCTGGAGCGTGTCCGCCCAAAAGGTAAGATCTGCGTTGACCTGTTCATTTAAGCTCATTTGGGCACGTTAAAAGTTGAGAAAAGCAATTCTAGGAATGCTTTAAGGTGCTGCAGTGAGTGAATGTGATTGCCTGAGGGAAATATCAGTCCGCTCCACAGACTAGTGTTTACAGAGGATGAAGCTCTGGCTTGCAATGCCAATTCTACATGATATGATGCTGAGAAATGCAATCAAAGTCTGTGCTGTCATTCACTCGTCAGCAGCAATCATTTTTTATTAACACAGATTTGTGATCTCTTCATAAGATAATCATGGTTATGGATCTCGTAACTTACACTTGAGGCTTAGCCGGAAAATGCTGATGCAAGAATGGCTCTGAATCTTCATACTGTTTTTCTGTTGGCTCGTTGTCTCCACCCACAGTGCAGTCACGAGGTCTAACATCATGATGATGTCTGGAGAAAGCAGGCTTTCATCCAGGCTCTAATGCCTGAGCTATAATGAAAAGATTTCTCGGTTTATTTCTGTGCACATACAGAGTAAAATTTGAGCATGTTTCAAAGCATTGTTCTGTACAAGAGCAGCACCTGCCATTGTCTGTTGTAAGCAGTGGGTTGTTTATCTCACCAGCCTCTGCTGCGTAATGACGCAGTTTCCTTTGACATTGGTGTGGCATATTTTAAATGAAGGCCTTCACTGTATTTTAAGGAGGCTCCTGGCAGCCTGCCAAAACATGGATCCATTTGCCTGCTTGCTCCTACGAGCACAACTGCACAGCTGTGACCCTTAGCTGGTCCTAGCCATCGATAACTCGAAGCCAGCAGCGTCCATTTTAGGTTTAGGCAGCGGTGAAAGTGATGAACTGTAATGTAGCTTGTAGAAAATGAAATCTAAATGCTCAGCGCAAATCTTGATAAAAACGGCACCACTTTATGTTGGGTAATCAAAGTTTTCAGTGAATCAGATGTGAATTAACGCTGAACAAACGGTTGCATGTAAAAAATTCTTCTTTTAAAATGTGTTTCTTAATTTATATGTTCACTTTTTCTCAGGTGCAGTTTATTTTTATTTGGACGAGTATTTAGATTTTTTTTCATGAAATTTTCTTCATTTTTCTCGTAGTTTTTAGACCAAAATATCAATGCTTTTGATGTATTTTTTTAATATGATTTGCTAAAAATGCTCGTCAATAAACACTTAAATGAAAAAAGTTGACAATTCCACGCATATAATAATATACTACAATAAAAAATTTTTTTAAACAGTATAGAGTGAAATTATTTGCTATAAAACATTTCGTGAACGATTTATAGTTTGTGGTGAGTTTCTTTGTATATTTCATTGCAGAAAATGATCCAACCAATTAATCAAAAGCATAAGGTGATGAGAAAGTCATTCAAACAACTTCGTTAAAAAATATCTTCAAAAGCAGTAAAAGACAATTTTTTCGATCTGTTTGTTGATTCTATCTTGTAATTTAAAAAAAAAAATTGAGCAGGTGAATATTCGAGGTATTAGTTCATAACATTGTAACGTTGTGTTTTATAGTTTTTATACAACAAAATTAGCATATTAAATAAAAAGCGAGTCGGGCGTTCTAACTATTAGTTTAAAAAATATATTAAGTAATTGATTAGATTAAAATGTGACTACGAAAATTTGAGTCGATCATAATAATCATGCATTTTGGAAATTACTTGATTTTGCAAATCTATTTGAATTATGCACAATCAGATTTTTATTGTAAGAGAATAACTATATACAAATACGTTCTAATTCGGGAATCTAATATATGAAATATTTTAATGTTTATGTATTACGCGTAATGATAGTTTTAAAATATTATTGTAATTCATTATTATTACTACATTCGTTGAAAATTCTTGGTCTTTAGAGTAATCTGCACAATAAAGTTAATAGGACATAAATGCACTGTAAATTTTAGATTTTTTCAAAGGTTGTGTAAATTGTGATGTAGAACTGCTAACTTGACTCATTGAAAGATTTGGGTGACCTTTACCCTCTTGAATACTTGTTTTCGTCCACTGTTAAGACCTTGTGTGAAAGCCAGACTGTGTTCTGATGCCACGTAACACAACAGTGGCTGTCAGTAACATATTAAGCTGGGCCTCTGCTCTGTTGCCATGAAACTCGAGAGAGAAAAGGCACTTTGGGTTTATGCATGTTGTGGTTCCAGGAAGGAATGGAGGCAGGTCGGCATTACCAAGCAGTTTTTAATTTTACTTATTTTTTGCACACTCAAACCTGTTGACCTTTCGTGGATTGTGCAAAACAAGTGAACTATTTACGATATTACAAGTTCCAATAATGAACCAGGCAATATGAATATTTTCTAGTTGTTATCATGCATGCTCAAACTAAACTATTTAAGCTGTTATCAGACTTAGAATTAAAATCCTGATTAAATTTCATAGTCATTCATATTGATGCTTCAGTTCACCGCAGACGATTTTGCTACACTGTTTTTTGTCGTTGAGATTTAATATTTCTGCTGATCAGTTACAGCTGACTATGTTTCCTCCTTACTGTAGTCATGATGCCCTGATATTAGAACAGCATAAGTGACTTGCTAATCGAGTAGATTATGTAAACTCACTTGTTCTCTGTTCAAACACAATTTTTGAGGTATGAAATTGTTCTCGGGTCAACATTAGATCTTTGGCTGAGGGATATTAAACCTTTTGTTTATCGTTAACACAACCACAACAGGCCATCACTGACTAAGCAGAGGTCTACATCAGTATCAGCGTCACATGAATATTTGGTCCACATTAAGAGAAAAAAACTGAAATCTGAAATGTCGGTGTCTATACTGAAAATGTCAATCGATAAAATATTTTTGGGGTTTTGTGAAAGGTAAGTAAATAACCTGATTTCTTTGCCTGCAGTGTTGTATGAATGTTTGCTTGCATTTGTTTTCCACTGTTTGTGACCCATCCAGTCTTTAGATGCAGCAGGTTCGTTCCCACTCAGCTGAGAAGCATTGACAGCTCCAACAATACTTCCTGTTTAATTTGACTGCAAATCCACCGCTGACTTTAAAATGGAGTGTGCTCATCTATAACACCGTTATAAATGGTACAAAGAAGGCTGTAGGCCTGGGTGACCACTGTTTGACTGCAGCATGAGGCTGCATGCCTGCTTAAACTAAGCAGCAGCCTGCAAGCATTTACTTTCTGGAAGGAAACTTTTGGCCTGAAATGAACTTCTGCTTTTTTACTTAACTCCAAACTTTCACTGAGTTCTGAACACATACCGCTGGATTCAGGCCTTGCATACAGAAGTCAAATCTATGCTACCATTTTACAACATAATGGCAAACCTGTTATATTAAAGCATGAAGATTGATTTTTTTTATCAGAATACCATGATCATAAAATCATCTTTTACATGTATATTTGGGGTTAAAAGTCAACAAAAATGTTTTTTTTTTCACCATTTCATGTGAAAGACTTGAGGAAAATGTGAGAATAAGTCAGTCTTGTAACCCAGGTCTACCTGGCACTCAGCTGTGTTTTTATGCAGGCCAGACCCTAGTAAGCTTTGGTATGAACAGTATAATATAAAGTTCATAGTGCCCTTCCAACCCTATTCTCAAGACAGAGCACGACCAGTCCTGGATTGTGCAGCCGGAAGGAGTTATAAAAAACAATACTTTTGTTTTTAGCACTTATTTTATTCCTGGACCTATTAAATTTATTTGTAAAAAGAATGATATACATTGACAAGAAAGTAATTGTTCTTACCAGAGTGAGTACAAACATCTGGCTGGACTGTGATACTTGAGAACCAGACTGATTTAACAGTAAAACGATTGTTTTCTTTTTTTAGTCTTCTCTGCTAAAACTTAAGCTTGTTACACCCTTAAAGGTGCATTATGCAAGTTTTTTTTATGGGTCTGTAAACAAACTCAGACAACTATTTATACAAGCACTTGCAATTTGCATGAGCTAAGTTTCCATAGGCTATGTTTACATAAGTAATGTATATCCTAATGTAATAAGACCAATTTTCCCGTTGAGACTGTAAAACCAAAATGGTAACTTAAAGGGTAATTAAGTTTTTCTTTAAAGATCTGTAAAAAGTGTTGCAAAAGAAAAACTAGTTGGATCGTAAAGGGTAGAAAATAATATTGCAATGCTAACTTTCAACCCGTTTTAGTTAAGAAGCAAAATCTACAATTGTGGACTTTATGTAATGAATATGTAAAGAAATACTTTTAACATGTCAAAGCATTAAATTCCCCCACTTCAGGAGCTTTACTAAAAGTTTCCTTCCAAGTTGGATATGTGAGACTTGAGGGTGCGCTTGCATTTTTGCCTAATTGGGGCTTATTTTAACACACCTGGAATACCTGCTTTCACTTTGCCATTTGACCTTTTGTGAATTAAGATGGCAAAGCAGAGTTAGAGCTCGTCAACCCTGCGGTACATCATAGCATGGGGAGGCTGCTCCATGACTAATTAGTAAATCTCACTCCTCTCTAAGGTGAAAAAAATGATTTCCTTTGCAGGGAGGTTGGGGGTTGATGAGTAAATACCCACCTGCACCAAGTTGCAGTAACCTAATAAGTCTCCCTGGACTTTGAATGTGAATATTTCATATTCCACTGATCTCTAACAGCTTTTCTGCATGTCTCATATTTGACTCTCCATAAGCCATCTAAGATGGGTGAAGGAGAAACACAGACTGCAGGGTCTCTTTCCTGTCACACAATGGCGTGGAAAGGTCAGGCCTAATGAAGTCAGGGGTGTGACCCCTAGTATTCAGTGACTTTTCATGGGCCCCCATCCCACCGCTGCAACCATGCCAGTTAATCCCTTTTTGATCCTAATTGATAGGCATTAACATGATCCTTATCCAGGAGCTGTGTTTTGTCTTCCACAGCCCTTCTCTCTTGGTGTCAGTGACACAAAGTGTGAAAGCGTTAAACCAAATGTGAAATTGATATTTTTCATGTTTGTGTGCTTAAAATCTGCCTGTGTTTCTAAACACTCACACAAAAGTGCTCAGTGCTCAGCGTTTGCCCTTTGAGGCTCTTAGCAGGACTTAGCACATGACCTCTAGAATCCGGCTGTGATGTGAATGGTACCAGCCCATTTCCAGGTTGTTTTCCTTTGAGTCCTTTTATCTTCATCACTAGGTGATTACTGCCTTAAACTGTTAACTAATTACCCTCTTTAAAATGTTTGCACTAACTTGAAGTCCAAGCCCATGCCACCTTTCGTAAAGGTGCACACTCTGCAAGATGATTTCCAAAGTGCAGGTGTGGCATCAGTTCCCAGGAGCCTTATCTTACTGACTTATTTTAATATACAAATCAATATAACCTTCAATTGAATTAGCAATTTATATTGTCAGTGTTTACTGATGGTGACCAGACACTGTCATAAGCTTTTTATTGCTTCTTGTAGCACAGACACATTATTAGTTTAGTTTCATTCTACCAATTAGAAGTGGTGGTCCACTTTACTCAACTATATTAAACCTCTTTTCATGCTGCAGCATCAATTGAAATCATGTTGGCTTTGTTTTAAATTTCCACTGTAGCCAGCAATTGCAGTAATTTGCCACTTGGCTCAGTGTCAAAAGAAACTGTTCTTTATTCATTATTCTATCATGAAAAGCCTGAAACTGAATTCAGGCAGAGCTGTGAGTGATTGACTGAATAATGCAAAAGATGAGTGATTATTCAGGATTTTTAGAAATACTTCATAAGATGAACTTCTCACAAACTGGTTACATAGAGCAAAATTAAGGTGAAAAAGTAACAAAGGTCTCATTTAGATATTTGAATGAACACAATAAAGTTTTGTTAGAGCTGTGATCAGATTATTTAATATTTTCGTACATGCGAGAAACTACATGAGGGCATTTTTTGCTTTAAAAAACATAACAATTCATCAGAAATCATTTCGGCTAATGATGACCTGGTATTGATGGAACCTCCCATCAGTATACAAGTTTTTTAGGGTTAATTCATTCATACTGTGAATGAATTAATAATCACGTTATAACACAGTGAATGCCTGACACCCTGCAAATCGATTCCTCATCTGCTTCAACAAATTGATTATTGTTTTTCCTCCCTGTTTTTTCAAAATTACAACAAGGCAAGTTGTGGAGTTTGTTTGTAGCATAAATGAAGTATTAATAAGTGTTACCTCAAAGGGCAAAATAATGATTAGTCCTTATAAGTCAAACTGTGAGAGAAAAGATTAAAAAATTGTAAAATTGTAAGGCTTGCAATATTTTAAGAACTTCTTTCAATTAATTTGCATATTAATTGACCCCAATGCCTTTTACAATACTTTTGTTCATTGAGTGGAGAGATTCAAGGCTTTTTCCATTTTTAAACACTTTTGACTCCTCTCTTTGCATCTAATTCTTTTCATTTTACCTTATTTGTGATTCAATTTTTTCAGATTTTTAAAAAATGTTTTATGCCATTGAGTGCTGTGGGGCGTTGTCTTTTAATGGAGTAATTCCTGTAGGCAAACACTGACTAGATAGCTGCTATAATTGATGATTCACGTTGGATAGAGCCTTGAACTGATGCTTAGCCACAGTATCATTTGGTTAAAGTGTTTTCTTTCTTTAAAATGTCCAAACATTGATCATGTCTGTTTTCTTTTCCTAAAAGCATATGTATTGAAAAATGCAGCAGGTTTAAAGCCTTTTTATGGACAACCATATGTGATTTTTTTTTCTTCTTCTTTTTTTAGTACTCTCAAACCTACACAATTAAGAAGCATGTCTTGCCATTGTGCTCAGCAGTGTGCAACAGCCCACTTTAGCTGGAAAATGCCAGGTGTCGTGTTGGTTCTTGTTGGTTTCACACAGTGACTCGAGTCCCTCCCTGGAACGCAGTTCTCAGGTCTCCATAGGATTGACTGTTATTTCCAGCTTGTTTGTTGCGGTGAATAATGAGTACTCTGTAAGGCCTGATGACATAATTTGGAGATTGCTACGGAAAAATAACTAATTATGGAGCTAAGAAACTACAGATTGGGACTACGCTTTTGTACTTCACTTGACTGGCACCACCTGCCCTCTATATGTCACACTCACTTCACTTATCCCACAGTTGTGAAACCGAGCTGGTGTCTGCCAGTTATGTGCAACCCCCAGCAGACACATGCACAATGAATCAGTAGTAGGTTGGACTTGATAATGCTGTTGCTATTTAGCTTTCTTTTACCCCCTAAGCAAAGAATAAAAAGTTGATGACTACAGGTATGAGAGCTAAGTGGAAGAAAGATTCAGTGATAGCAAAAGTAAGAGAGCTCCCTTCAGTGTTGCTGTCTTCTCTTAGACAGTAGGAAAGTTGAGGAAGTCAGAGCATTGGAGAGAAAGTTCTGGAAATATTCTGTTTCACCGGACAGTATTTGTCAGATGTTGTGGGTTGACCTGCGGGTGGAAAGGCTTTGGTTTTCTTGCACTTTGTCAAAAATATTTTTTGTAAAATGTTTTGGGAATAGACATTTAGCAGGGCGGGAACATAGTGTCTGATCCTTTGCAGTAGTATGTGAGGAGTTTGCTTCAGTTCTGGCTGTGAATCTTGTTCCTCTGCATTATTTTTTTCTCCACACTACCTTGCTTGAAAAACTAGTCCATGAATATAAAACAGTTTTCTGTTTGTAAGTCTTCTGTGTACGATTGTCAGAGCTTATAGAAAAAGTTTCAACATTTATGCCAGGGTTGTGCCGGTATGGCAAGTTCAAATAAATTAAGGGAATTTTTAAAATCGCCATATTTTCAGCTGTATGAATAACAATCAGATAAAAACTAAAAGGTGACTCTGATTCTCAAACATTTGAAGCAGTCTTTTACTTTTGCACATTCTGGCATTGGCATTCTCACCTCAACAAAACTCTAAAAACAGTCTGGCCTTACCTTACATTTTGTATTCTCTTTTAGACTACAGGCCCTTTTTTTACCGTTTTTTATCAATGATTGCAAGGCCAAAAGCTACTTCTTAAGCAAAGAGAGAACAAAGAAACGCAACACCAGCCATACCAGTTTGTGTGTGTTTTTTAGAGGTTTGACTTTCAGTGCTGAAAGGGAACAGGGGAACCAAAGAAGATGCAGGTGTGCAGCATCATCACAAAGAACAACCAATATTGTTAGCACTGTACAAGCCTTGTTTATGTAAGTCAGATCCTAGATTGAATGCAGGTCAATACAGCAGATCCTCAGCATTATAGAGCAGTTATGTGCCTTCACTCTGAAGTTTTGAATTTTTATTTGGCATTGGAAAATAACCCTTTATAGTCCTCCTGAGCTTTATCACAAAAAAGCAGACAGATCATAGCAGTTCACTTGCTGCAGTTTATTCTCTTCACATTGTTTTGTATTAAATGCTTCTCCTAGAAATGACACAGATGAAAAAAATCAAATGTAAAACACTTGAAGGTTGTTGCTGCATCTCAGCAGGGATGAGAAGAATTGTTGTCATGTTCGAAGTAGGTCTTTTAAGACACTGAAGTCTACAGTAATTTCCACTCTTCTCATGATATAGCTGTCAAATATCATAAAAGTAGGCTGTCATTTGTATTTGGTTCTTTTTAAAGCACTGGCTTTTATTTATTTGTGCCATTTGACCATTAACGGATGAAGAATGTTGTGCACTCCTCATTGTGTAAATGCCGTTCTGCTTTTTCCCCATTATTTTCATACATTTCAAGTTCATTTTTACTTGTTTAAACATGGATTGAAAACAAACAACTGAAGGTTTTGGTCCTAAGTGTGATTCATAATGAAGAATGCAGCAAAAAAAATCAGGTCGAGAACCGGTAAAAAAGTAGGACCTGTAGAGAATGAAAAGTTAGGAGGTAAATAATTCACTTGTTTTATGTAATAACTTACATAAAAAAACTTGTGACCTGGGATTAGGATACTGTAAATTAAACACTAAAGCAAAATTTAAGATGTTAAAAATACATGAAATCCACTACTTAAAATCAGCTTTACATAATTTTTCTGCCGTTTAAAGCTAATAAGATAATCTTTATCAAAAAAAGTGTTTTCAAGTTTTACCTTGGATCATTCGAATGCCCTAGCTCTACCACGAATTTGCATGTACCTCATGACTGATTAAAGCGTCAATTTGTCCTGGTAATATTGTTAATTTGGATTTCATTAATCCACCATTTTTACATTTAAAGTTAGAAAGACAGATCTATGTGACACTTGGAATATCTACTTTCTTTTTAATCTTAACTCTTTGCTGTAGCTGGTTGTATGTTCTGAAATCCTGCTGCCTTTAAGGAGTGATTTTATTGTTTGCAATAGACTGTATTTAGAAAATCAGCATCAGAGGATCTGTGGACGTGAAGGATCATAAAATGTCAAAGAATTTGTAAGGTAGGCCTGTCCAAGGCCATTAAGAGTCTTGCAAACAAGTAATAGATCTTTAAAATCAATAAATCCTAAAAGGTACTCACCCGGTGCAGGTTAGCTAAAACTGGGTTAAAGTGCTCTCTCTTCTCAGCAAACTTAGTTGTAAGTTATAAATGGATTGTACTTTAAGACCAGTGAAAATAGCAGTACGGTAGTCTAACCTACTTGAAATAAAAACATGAACAAGTTTTTGGAATCTTGGTGGGATAAGAACGTTCATACTTTTGCAGGGTTTTTTTTGGAAAGAGAAGTGTTTTCACTCAGAGTTTGGGATAGTGGGCTTGTGACTTCAGATTTAACCAACCAAACTGACAAGTTTGGCAAAAACTAGCTCTCTTTTGGTAATTTGTGTTATTCACTGTTCACTTTGTGAAAGTTGGTCCACCTCTTCTTGTTAACTTTAGCCAAGCCAGTTGCAATTGTTAAATCACAAAAGATGTGGTCATCACCAGGGTCCAATGAAATACACAACTGTGAGTTATGAGAGAAGCTTATGTGCTGACATCACCCAAAGGAAATGTAAAATGAAAAAAAAAAACAGAGGACCTAGACAGCATCCCTGAGCAACACCAAAAGACAGCTGTGTGTCTCTATGTGAGTATCTAGGTGCTAAATTTAGCCAATTGAAAATACTCCTAGAGAGCCAGCGAGCCCAGTTGTGCCACTGGCAGCACATAGATATAAAAGACTACAGTGGAGACCTTGATAGCATCAGTTCAGCTTCTGGAATTGCCGGCAACTTTGGTGAAGGTTGTCCCTGAATCCCTAATAAAGTTTTCTTAAGTGTTACATTTGTTCAGGAATAGGTAATTTGCTTTAAACACCATTTGCATAATGGAGATTATATGTAGCCCTATAGTTATTCAAGCCTGCACTATCTAGTTAGGGTTTGTTTCAACTGAGGTTTTATTGCTGCAATATGGGAAAATACCCAGTGTCAAGAGCCACATTAATGGTCTTCCTAAAAGAGTTTTACAATAAAGGTTCAGAAATAATCAGAAATAGTTATAAGTTTTAATCATGGCAATATATTATCTAGTTTGAGTGATATTACATCAGCATCTTTGACAGTAGCCACACTTATGGAGGTGGCCTAGTTTTGTTTAAGAATATTGAAAATTACTCACATATCGTGAAAAATTTAATTGAGCTTCATTTTTTAGTAGTGGGTAGTGTTTTAGGGTCACTGTTGCTCTCTGAGATCAGTTTGGAGAAATTGGCTCTTCTTGTGGTGAGTACAGCAAAGTTAAAAGATTTAATTTGTTCCGTGTAAATATTATAATAGACTTCTAGTCCAGTTTTTCTTCCTTTTCTCTCTACTGCTCTACACAATCTCTTTTGATCATATAATGTGTCCCAAAATATATATCTTGTTGCTTGTACACAGTGGGAATGTGATTCGTTGATTTAATATTATTACCATCAGAAGTAAGCACAAGAAACACTTGTTGCCCAAACTTATTATTTTATTCATGTACACATTTAAATCACAGAATAAAGTGCATTGTTTACGTTGGGTGATGCAAAATGCCACATATTTCAGAAACAATATACCATTATGTTATTGAAGAATGTGATTCTGTTTCAATTGAGTCTTACAATATATGTTTTTTTTAAGATAATGTTTAACAATATAGATTAAATAGTGCTTAATTTGGACTGCTGTCTGTGTTTTTTTTTCATTTTTTTTTTTAACGAGTCTGAGTTTAAATTTCTGTTTAACCATCGTTAGGAACATCCTTAGTACGCATCGTTAGGAACATCCTTAGTACGCATCGTTAGGAACATCCTTAGTATGTCGCTTGGCTTGTGCAGATCAAGAGCTGAATTTAGATTTTTGACTTAGTTATGGGACTAGCAGCTTAGTTATGAAATCAGTTTTCATAACAAAGCTGCTAGTCCCATATGGGCAGGCTACTCAATCCAACTTTACTTCTCAATGCTGCACATTCACCTTTCTCCTGACAAAACTATTCAAGATCAAGGGCAGCATCACCTTTGCCACTAATGAGGTTGTTTATTTACCAAATTTCCTTGTGGACTGTGAGAGAAGAACAAGCCATGCATAGCAGAGAATATAATCAGCATTAGCAAAACACAGCTCCAAATGTCCCAAGTTATACATTTTGTGACAGTATAACACCTTGTAGCTCACCAGAAGTACCTGCGTGTTGTACATGTGAATATTACAAAGAGGCTACTAGAGCGAACAGACCACATTATTATAATCTGAACAAAGTCATGCTGGATTTAAGTTTAGACTTAATATTCAAAAGAGAGAAATAAAGATTCTGGACTCGTCTTTTCTTGTGGTTAACACTTTTATTTAAATTTGAGCTTAACACCCTTTTGATAACATTTGCTGCTGCTTTATATTCATCCCATGTCAGATTTTTAAAAAGGTAGATGATTTTGTCAAAAAACCCCATCTTAGATGGCAGAGATGTCCAGGTGATTGGTAGCTTTAACAGAAATGTCCTCATTTGATTATACTGGGGTGCTAGTGTTGATGCACAAAACGGCCACAAACACTGCATGAAAAAGTCTCAGCTCTGAAGTGGCTTCATCTTAATTGCAAACAATGATGCAAATTTTAATCATATCATGTTGGACGCCAGTTTAGCACCATTTTTCAGTTATAATAGAGGGCCAGTTATCAGCACTTGGATTCCAGGTAGTTTTCAAAGCAACATAAGCTGCACATAGGCCAAATCATCTGTGCACAAACAGCAGCTGCATCATCATTTAAAAGAAAAAAAAATATTGCAAGCCCTGACAAAGTCCACAGTGCACATGGCCAAAGGTTAAATTAAACAATAGGGATATGACAGACGTACGACATGATGCAGTGGGGTTGCAAATACTGCTTATTGGCAGCTCCACAATGCCAACTCACTAAATTCAAAGTTTAAAAAATCCTTTCGGCTAAAATATATTCCGACTTTTTTAGTTGCACCTGCACATACATAATATCATATATGCATAAATACAACATGTTTTAAGTCTTAAATTATTTCCTCCTTTTATTGACCGTATTGTAATAAAAACTCAAAACTATCACCTATTTAGGTGTTTTTCTTCTCATTTCCATCACAAATCTATCCACGTGGTTCACGGTAGTACAACATAGATTGGTTTGAACTAGTAAAGATCCTTTGGGCATTGTTAGTTTGCAATAATAATGATGTATGTGTGGCACAGTGCTCTATTTGGTGCACAGCAGAATCCCATTTCTGCTTAAATCCGTCAATGATTTGCAGACCTGCTCATCAGAGCCCATGTACACTGCTTTATTTGCTGATTTAGATTGGGTTCCAATCTCTGTGTTAATGTGTGAGGCTTTACTGTATGTTTGCTTATCTGTCCAGCCATCCCATCTATTCAAACAGCGTTCCTTTCATTTAAGGCTCTGTGCTAGCTGGGCTTTTTCTTTCTTTTTTTTTTTTTTCCTGGGACCTTTTCTGTTATTTTGGGACCAGATGGCGAGGGGCACGGAAGCGCCTCTTTTGTCCAGGCGCCCCTGTGAAAAGAGGCTGTCCTCCCTAATGTAATCAGCAGCACCGGAAGGGTCCATTTTGGGCTGTGAAAGAAGACAATCGGGTCTGGACACGTCTAGATTACAGAAGCGCAAGAGTTCATCTCCCGACCCTGCCCCCTTTGACCAGGGCCCTGGCATGGAGGATCCTCATCTTTGATCATTGGAGGGTGGAGGTGCTGATCCGACCTCATGAGGGCCAAAGGCCACCCCCACCCTGCCCTGTTTACCCTGCACTTGGCTGCTGCTGACACCTCCTTCCGGAGGAAGCCAGGGGGTGGTGGGTTGGTTTGGGCATGGGAGGGGTACCATGACCTGTCTAGACTACGTCGCTTGTTGCCCTGGTGTTGCCAGGGCGACATGATGAACTTTGACCTCAAATGTAGTTGGTTAGGAGTCACGCTGGTCATCCAAGGAAGACATTTTTTTTTCTTAATTTTCAGATTTGGGGGTGGGGAAATGAAGCGGGTGTCTGGATGTGACCCACATAATACACAATCTGCTTTGAGGGACTACAGACATGAATTTGTTGGCAAAACTTTCCTTTTCTGTTTAAATTATTTCAGTTAGGCTTCATGACGTCCTGACAAGTGTGAAAGATAGAGAAAGAGATTACTGACGGAGGCCTTTCAACTTTGACACAACAGTGACACTTTCTTGATATTTTTATGCTTGTTTGCTTTAGTTCATCTGATGCTTCAATGGCATTTTTTTAAGAAGGACTGGTTCTGTTTTTCCTAATTTGTGACATGCTCTACCACCAAGGAAGTCACACTGTTTTTTGTTTCATGGTTGTTTTTGAGTTCGTACAGTTTGGGACATTTTATTTCTCATGCACAGTAAGTAATCTTTAAATTTGTTGTCTATTTATTCTCTTAAATATGATATTAAGTTTGTGGGCATAACATAAAAAAATATTACTCTGATTCAGTGTTTTACAACATTGCTGAGTAACACTTGTCTTCCTGTTGTCTTTATGATGTGCCTTGTTGAGTCAAAGATAGTTTTCTACTTTGGGTAGACGCACAGTAATATTGCATCCTATTTTATCCTGGTTTATTTTTTATGAAATTGTAATTTTTATATTTTAGTCGTTTAAATAATGTGAAGCTTTTGTCAGTATGCACTTTT
>JAQNCA010000015.1:7231046-7245018 GCA_029783725.1 Acanthurus tractus
GTACATTTGGTTTTGGGGGGTCAATCAAAAGTTATAAAATAAATACTTAGTTTGGTATCAAGTGGGAACATACATCTCCCCTGTGCCTCAGTGATGCAACCGAGGCCGCCGGATACATTTCTGTGTGAGAGTGAAGACATGTCTTTTTGCCCACTCACACAACATTTCCCTTTTATGATCATTTTAAATTCAGTTTTAAAAAAAAAAAAAAAAATTACAACAATCACACAATGTAGAGCCCCCTCATGTCTTTTGCTGCTAAGACCAGAAGAACAGCCACGCTAAAGCACACACACACACACACACACACACAAACACACGCTTCCACTTCATACATTGCTGAAAGATTTCGTACTTCCAGCGTGAAAATAAAACCAGTCTACAGTTCACTTCAGCCCAACAAAAGAAGGCAAAACACTGTCCTCTTATCTAGTGTGAAGGAAGCCTTAATGCTAAAGGAGCACAACAAAGGTCGGAGGGAGAGTTTGTTTGGCCACAAGGAGGTGCAGAGGACATGGCACGTTAGATGAGGGGCTTTTCTGACCCGCGCTTTGTTATGAGAACAAAGGATGAAGTCAAAACAATTAGTCTTTTTCTCCTGTTATTCCTCCAGTTCTCCGCATAACTTTTTTTCATTTCCAACTTAGTCCATTTTTTTTTTTTTTTTTTTTACATCTGCCGTCCTTCACCTGTTTTTTTTTCTTTGTGTTTCTGCGGTTTAGTCCATGTGGGGTTTCTCGACACCACCCTGAAGGGAAGACAGAGAAGAAACCCGATGTTAATGACATATCAACAAGTCAGCGTTATGCAGCACGTTAGAAAAACTGCTTTGCTACCTGTTACACCTGTGTATAAATAGTGAGTCAGCAGGAGTGAGACAGGAGTGTGATTTAAGGATCTGCATGTGTGTGACCAACCACTGAGAGATTTAGTATCCTTAGTACCAGTGTCTTAGCGGTGACTAAAGTTGTTTCATGTGCGCACTGAAGCAGATTAATGACTTTTACATTGAGAAAAGTCATTTAGAAAAAGTGTTACTCATTCAAGCTTCCTGATCTGTGGGACTATTATTATGTTTTGATGACTTTTAACTGCCTCAGGTGACTCATTTTCAAGGGCATGAGTCACACCTGAACACATCAGTTTCATATTCCAGTTAATGCCAAACTACTGCTGAAACCGAACCCTGTGAGCCGTTAACAGATTGTCTCAGTGTTTATTAACCTGTTGCCTCCTTAAGAGCAAATCAGGACAACTTGTAAAGAATGTGTTCAAAGAAAAAAAAAAATCCTTTAGTTTCTTTTTTTTTATCAAATGCAAACTGAACATTTTGTATCTGCGAAGGAGAAAGTAACTGCTTGCTCAGCAGCACAAAGCAGCAAACTGCTTATCTCGCTGCACAAAACATTTTGAATATATTCACACATAAAAAGGTCTCAACAGTTTGTGAACTGTGCAATCTTTTTAAACTACAAATCTGACTGTGGCTTCAAATAAGCTGGTACAATTATTAGCCATTCAGCTCTAAAGCAGATCTAATAAGTACAGGAGCTTTTATTCTGCATGGTTAATGCTGCCAAACAGAGTGTTTCACAGTAACCATCTTTAATCCTTAATGAAAAAAAAAAAAAGGCAACCAAAAAACAATTTTGAGCTAAAGAGTCTCATGTTCCTCCTGATCCTTCTCATAAATGACTCAGTGGAGCGAAAGAGAGAAAAACAGAGAACAAAACCACGAGTGCAGACTTGTGCCAACATTCCTCAGGCCTCATCACAAACAAAAACAACAAGTAGCAAATGACCCTCTGGTCAGCCGAGTCCTGACTGGCTCTGTGTCTCGCCACGACTGTGAAAAACAACAGCCCTTAATCTGCTTTCACGCTTTCACTGAGTCAAACTGAGGGAGTGACGGGACTCTTACTTTACAGACAGAATGAGGTGAGGCTTCTGGGCACAAGCTTAATGAAGACATCACAGCTGACTTGATGGGATAATTATGAAGGAAGGGGGGCATCCAGTGCACTTCGCACAACTACAAACCATCTGACGACGTTATTGGCTGTCGTGGTTGAGCTGAACAACTCGCAAATAAAGCGAGATGTGTTGCGGTGCAGACGAGGCCTCTGAAGTTATCGTTTGTTCCACAGTTTAGACAGATACAGATGTTTGACACCGCTTAACGAGGGGTAATGTGTGCGAATGTGATGGATCAAAAATGTTTTAAACATCACACACAATCACAGTTCACAACGACAGCTCTGATCTTTAAAAAGAAAAAGTTCAACCGAGAGCTAAAAACCAAAGATGCCGAAATGTGACAGTTTTAGTGTTTTGCTTTTAAATGTTACACATACAAAACCTCACGCCGGTAAGAAACATAATGAGATATCAAATACACCCATGTTTCTGTTTCAATATGTGGCTTGGCTTTGTACTTTTCTCAACGTATTTTTCCTTTGTAGAGAATAGTGGCCCCCTAATGTAGGTGGAACTCTTAGCTGATCATCATAGCAGCATGAAATCATCTTATATGTGACACAATAACAGGACAGATGGAGGATATGGAGAGGATGGCTGTTTCTTAGAGCAAGGAGACAAACTGTGGGACTGTGGGTAAATCCTGCATTGGTATGCAGATGACCCTGGGTGCTCTGTGCATGGAGGTAACAATTATTGTGATGATTCTCTTGGACCAATCAACAGTCTGCAGTGTTTGTTAATTATTGGCTTTGCTCACTTCAAACCTCTACTGTTGTGATACCAAAAACTGTGTATTTAAGGATCTACGTTGGCTCAATAGAATGGGATCAACCCTTATGTATCTATATGTATAAACTTTAGGTTATAGGATTACATAAACGGTTGAAGACTTTACCATAGCAAGTTGCCGCCCGATGTTTCCCACAGTAACACCACCTGAGAAGAATATGCAGGGAAGCCAGGAGCGTACGTACAAGAAGTCTGGAGACGTATACCTGAAAGACAGAAATCAGCTTATTTAATCACTGTACATGATGTAGGTCAAGTCTGGCGATGCTGTTCTGTAGCTGATCCTGACCTCTTACCTCTTTAGAGGAGGTAAAAAATAAACAACAAGCCCTCGAAAGCTAAATAAGATGTTGCGCGATGTCACGTCAAAGGATAGGAAACACATCGACTCTCTAAGATAACTCGAAGACAGATCCCTGAGTGGGGAAAACATACAAAACCTGTCATCCTTGAAAGTTTAATTATCTCCCCTCATTCCTCCCTCTCTGTTTCTATCTTGTAAAGTCAGCTCGAGCTGCAACTGCCTTTTGAACCTCTTAGCGTGAGCAGCATTCCCTTTTCTCGGCTGTGTATTTTTGATGATACGCCACAGAAGCCGGTAGGAGGGCTTGTTAATTGGGCACCGAGAGACAAGGGGGCCTCCCGAAATATAACTCTGTACGTAAAATGTTATCTGTCACATCTTTTCTGATGAAACCATACAGGTGGGAGTACTTCCTGCCTCTTAATCTGCTTCATTCACACCAGTGCAGGTTTTATTTTTATAGATTCATAAGTAATAGTTAAGCCAAGAAACGTAGTTTTAATTGTAGGTGGAATATGAAACCAGATATTAGTGATGATGGGAAAGTCTCAGCGGTTTATCCAATTGTACTTGAATATGGTGTTATTATAAAGTGTGAAAGCCACAGGGTAACTTACTGGTAGACTCCATTGTAGACCAGCAGCTGTGTGAACACTGTAGCTAGGAAGGCGGTGGTGATGCCCAAACCAAAGCCGCTCCTGGACCTGTCGAATGTCCACCACAGGCCCAAGGACAAGGCTGCCAGCGTTAGAGAGAGCTGCACGTTGTTGTCGAAGTCTAATTTCTGTGTTGTAGCGCAGTTAAAGACCAAGTCAAACAGCATGACGCTAGCATGGGATTAGTTCTAACTCAAATATTTGTATGAACTTCAAGCACCAAGCTCCATTACTGCTTAAGAACAAAACAGGACTCCTTGTTGCCTTAGATACAGTCTAAGCTAAACTCATAGCATAATTTTCTCTGTGACAACTAGCCTAAATAAAGGACAATGTTTATGACAATGTGAGCTGAGTCCTTCATGTAAGGATACAACACTGGCGTGGTTGATGCCGACGAACACCGCGATGCACCTCATGACGCTGGCCCACTCCCTCTTAAACTTGTGCGGCTCCCCCAGATGGCTGTCGAGGCAGGGATACAGCAGGCCGACAACAGCTGCGAAAAGGAACAAACAAACCCGAATTACAGAAGATAAGCAGAAATTCTGTGAAATGCCAGCAAGCAAATCCTGTCATGGAGGTGCTGTGTGGGATTATTCCATTTGCTGAACATGCGCTTTCATAATTAGTGACTCATTAAGACACCTGCATACACTCGAAAACCCCTTGAAAATGAACTGAGTTTTGTTTTTGCTTTGTACTTTCTACTTGTTATTGTCAATAATGTTTAGAAAGACTGATACAAAGTGTGAGCATCACTCAAATACCCAAAAGACCTACAGTTTGCTATCAAATTAGACAAAGACAGGCAGCAAGTCCTCACAATGGAGGAGCTGAAACTGAGTTTTCTTATGCCTTATTTCATTCATTTTACAGTTGATAGACTTGTTGGTTGGCTGACTAATCATTTAAGCTTTGGAAACACATAATATACTCGTTGCTGAATCATTTTTCACAAAAAAAAAACCAAAAATGTTCCTGGTGCATCAGGAAAAAAGTGAGAATTTGCTCCTCTTGTTTTTAATTGTCATAACTTGAATATCTTTGTGACCTCACAAAACTAGCAATTTGGAGACGCATCCTCTTGAAACTACCTATAAACCTTTTTTCACTTCTCTTTATCATTTAATAGACCGGACAGCTGAGTAATTAGAAAAACTAATAAAAATCACTGAAAATGTTAATGATCAGGTGCAGCGTCAAAGAGCCTACAGTAGATAGACACATACTAAAAGATCACTTCAATACTTGGCACTTAGTTTAAACAAGCTAGATCTAAAAGCAAGCTAAAACACGACACTGAAGAGACATTAATAAGGCAGAGAGTGATATCAACAACTGGGACGTGTTTCTACACCTCTACCATCGCTTGTTTTCTGCCCTGCAGCACATGAGAGGAGGAGCCCGTGTTGTACGTTGTTATTTATTTATTTTTCTCCTTTTTTTTCCCTCTCACTTCCTGGTTCCTGGCCTTCCAAGTACCGCCCCCTCAGCTCACCCGTTATGACACGAACCAATGAGCGCGCTGCTCACCTCGTGTCCGGCTGTTGCGGCCAATCAGAGGTGGAGAATCGCTACCATCTGTACCGAGGCAGTTTTTTTTTTTTCATGACTGACTGCCAGACAAAACCATCAAGACTAATATAGCATGAGAGAGGCAGGCTTGTATAATAGGTTACTTTACGAAAACAGTGTAGACTGATGATTCATAACCATCTGATCATACAGTAACAGTGCCAGTAACCAAAAGGTGTTGTTTATTTCCCCCTTCAATTGTTTGAAATGCCTATTTTACTCCATAGTTGCTATTAACTTCACAGAAAATGTTCCCAGACTTTTTACGACCATAAATTAAATTACAGTATCTTTATTTTTTTATCCTTTTCTGTCGTTATACGGGCAAGTTTCCTGTAGTGTCATTCATCCCCTCTCTGCATTCCTTTGTGCCAAACTCAGCAGCAAACTATTGATGAACGAGGTCAAACTGCTCTTCAAAAACTATTTATAACCCACCAATTAACATTGTTCTACAGCTACAACCAGCGTGTTATCATGCTCACCAGCTCCTGTGCCGCAGCATGGCGGGATCCACCAGGCAGACGAGAGCAAAGTTGTCATCACCTCCTCGGGAAAGAGTGTGACATTTCTTTGAATCTGGAGCAAGTTGAGCACCAGGGCGAAGAAAGCTCCGACGGTGAAGAGGACGAGACCCCGGCGGATCAGGTTGGCCGTCCGGACGTCGTGCAGGGAGCCGTAGGCATTTCTGAGCACGGAGGTGATGATGGACATCATTTCTTCAGCTTTGGATGCTAACCAGTTCGCCCCAGATGAATGCTTAGTTTCAGCCCTTGTTGCACAGGAGCAGCTCCAGCAGTGATCCTCTAGTCTGGGCATTTGGCACTTTTGGGCTGGAGGAAAGAAAATGTTGACAATCTGATGATCGTTTGTGACAAAAGAGACACATTTCTCTCCCTGGGCAGGGCGATAGTACACATTGTAACTAGATGGGAGATCATTCATTCAAATATTTTCCGGTTTCTTCTCTAACTGAATACTTTGTAACTATTAAGAGGTGGCTGTAATCCTCACCTTGCTTTCCAGACGTCTTCAGTGTCTGCTCCACAGAGAAACCTCCACTCCTATTCATTCGCGCCTTAGCACCGGAATCGCTGCCTCTTCTTCCTGTTTTGTTGCCACAAGGATCGAAATCGTTGTTTATTCACATCATCGTTAGCAAACAGAGAGCGAAAAAAAAACCCCTCTACACTCTCACACATATACACACACACACACATACACTGTGCTGCTCCACTCCACAGCACAGAGCTCATACCAGGGGCAAGAGCTTCCTCTGCAGAAAACAATCACAGCTGTGTCGGGTGAGGATCGGCAGCCAATCAGAGCGCGGCGGCTGATATGACGTGTCGCCACCCCACCGCCCCCTCGTCCGGAACAGACGCGCAAAGCAGTAGACTGAGCTGAAGCGAAAGTGGAAACAGAGAACTACTTTAAATGGATGCAAAACGCATACCTCTCCAAATGACAAGAGCAATATCAAAATGGGACATTATATGAGCAATGAATAGGGATGCAGTGGTGCGAAATGCAATTAAAAGTTGCACACCAAAAGTCATTAAAAACTTAGGACTGAAGTCCACAGCTGCAGTAAAGATCCACGTTAAACTATTATGAGAATATAAGTATTTTATAAAAAAAAAGGAAGAGTGTATTTACCAGATTGAAAGCAGAACTTAAATGTCCTTCTGTAACTTCCAGCTAATCCAGCACTTCTTCAAACTAGTTCCAATGAACTGCACTGGCACCTTTATATATGCAGCCTTTGAGAAGCGGGATCATGGCACAGCCTTTTTCATGTGTTTGTAAAAAAGTTTCTTGAACTTTGGGTCATGATATGTGACGTGTGGCTCCAAAGGAGGAGTGTGGAGGGGGCGGTATGTTGTGCCTATGCACATCGGCCAGAGATAATGTGTTTGGATAAGGTTCAGTGCCCGGATGACATAGACTTTTACGGTCTGACAAAAACATGGACACATGTTTTGCAAGAGCCTGTGACCCACCTTAGTGTATGTAGGGCAGTGCAAAAACAAACCTCCGCGTATACACAGCAAACAACATACATCTGTACAGACATGTTGTGCTCTCCACTGTGCCTGGGGGCAGACAGGGGAACATAGTAAAAACTGTAATACATATTTTTATGAGATTAAACTACAACATTAATTCAGTTAGGTTTTAAAAAATGTGCAGTTTTTTCTTCGTTACTGCCAAAAAGTCCCACAGTAAGACAGACTGACTAAATTTAAGCTACTGGCACTTTGTAGAAAGTAACAGGCTACCATGGATGAATTATCATTTTCATGCAAATTGAAGTTATGCTTCATGACCAAGAGCAAATTTGGTAAACAAAAATTGAGTGCATATCAATCAGATAGCATTTCTTTTCAATTAAGTTTAATTAAAAACCTTTTTTGGTGTAATTATCTGTGGTGCTGATGTCTCAGGGTATTGTATTCATTGTTTTTTGGCAATTATGTGGTGCTAAAATGCAGAACTAGAAATGTCTTTAGCATCAAATGAGGGTGCAGTTGGCTTCAAAGCCTGAAACCCAACTGAGAATTTATCTCTACTTTTTATGGCTGATTTGATGTGCCATCTGTAGGAAAACAAGGCCCCAGTTCCTGAAAATTCAGAAAAAATCAAGTAATTATGTTTACTAAAATAGATACCGAAACATTACAGACAAACCACAGACTTTTAGCTGTGCTAGCAGTCAGGCTCGAGGAATAGCAATGTCAGTCTGTTCTGTCAGATGAATCACCATGAAATTTTGTACAGAGCTTCATGTTCCTTGTAGATCAATTGTGATGACTTTGGTGATCCCCTAATTCCCTCTCTAGCACCACCAGCAGGTTAAGGCTTTAACATGGGTTTTTAAATGAAATATCTCAACAGCGACTGAATGCATTGGCACAAAATTGCTCAAACATTAGTGGCTCTCACATTATGTATCTGAATGACTGTTGAGGGCCCAGACTTTCTTTTAGCACAACTGTGAGGTTCGTATTTATGGTTTTGAGGGAAATTATGTGATAGAAATGTGCGGATATGAAGAAGTGTTTACTTTATATGTTAATGTGATAGTTACTGTGAGGCAGAGACAGAATGAAACCTTGGAGATGTTAATTTTGAATGAAAGAAATTAAATTGGCAGAGTATTCAAAGTGTTTGTACCCACCTGGGTAGTGTAAATGGCTGCAGATGCCTCATAAAACAGTGAGAGAAGCAATAATATTCAAGCTTATTTAACTGTATTCATGCATATAAGATCTTCCCTGTTGTTAGATTTGTGTCGTAATAAGTAAGTACAACTGAGGTTCACTGAGTTTATTCTTTTATTCAAATGTTAAAACTGACCAAACCTACAAGCTTTTCCACATCAAATTTCTATGAACTTTGTTACACAAATTCAAGTTACACTTGCTACCATGCTAAACTAAGATAGTGAACATAATAAACATTATACCTGCATATTATCAGCATGTTTGCATTGTTAATGCGAGCACATTAGCACAATAATTTTAGCATTAAGCTAAAAGCATGCGTCGTCAAAGTACAGTATAACAGAGAGGGTGCCATGGCTGTAGAGTTGCACCTACAAAGTGCTCCCAGAAGTAATGGAGGGCAGGCTACTTTATTCAAAAGAGTAAGTTACTAACCATGTCATCACACAACTTAAGAGAAAGGAGCTTCTTTAGTCTCAGTGGAGCAATTTCAGAATGAGTTTTTAGTATTACATATGGTTATATAAGTCATCTTATTCGCATTTTAGTTACCAGACTGCAGATTCAATTTGACTGAGTTTAAAGTAGTTCCACTTGAATAGAATGAGAAAATGCCATTGCTAAAATGGCAGTGATAACTGAATGGTTAAATATAAATGTCACAGCTGCACTCCACTGTAGCTGTTTCATTACTTTGTATCAAACAAGTCAAGCATGAAAGTATATTGAGGGGTTGAAAAGTTTGCATTTGTCCCCCATCTCATTTCTGAGTGCTTAGAGTCATGTTGGTGTATGCAGAAGGCTTGAACAAATACAGCATGTCTTATTGGATGAGAAGAATGTTAAAGAGGAATTTCTGCTTTTAACCATCTGAACACGTTTTTCTTTCTTCCTCACTTATTTCATAGCTTTTTTTAACAGGACGCCTTGATATAATGGCATGCACCCTCACTCTTGACCTCTTTACAAATACACTGTTGTGGTCCTAAACCAACATTCAGACACTTTCACTTTGCTGCAGTCCATAGATAATGACATCAGTCATATTTACCCTGCCCTAATTTTAGTGTGCCATGTGGTTAACACTGATAAATCGCCAGAGCCTCACGGTTTCACAAAAGGGGAAAGGAGGACAAAATAAGAAGGGTGCTCTCCAAGGGCCTAAACTACTACACCACCCCAGTCGCTCAGCAGTGGTATTCTTCTCTGCCTCAGGACAAATTGAGTGTGTTGAAGACTTGTCTCTGGGAAGGAGTGTGTGTACGTTCCCCAAATGAATAAGTTTCTCTCTATGTAATTCTTGGCAATCCAAGTGCCTGAGGATAAAAGCCTACAGCAGTCAGTGTGTGTCTTCGCCCGAGTGTGTATGTGTATGTATTAATCTACTGAGAAAAAAAATTAGACTGCAAGAGTGCTGTGACCTGAGATGACTTACACACAAGAAGACACATTACATATCTCACATATTAATGAAAAAAAGGAAGACAAAAAGGTTAATAGTGAAAAAAAACAGCAAGATCCTGCAGGAATTTAAATTTCTAATTTAGCTGCTAGTGCTCCTGCTGACAGTAACATGTGCATTAATGTTGAGGCTGAAATCACAAGCCTTATGTTGGCTAATACGGGGCCATAATAACCGTGACAATTACATATAGCAAATAGCTCCTAGCAACCGGCGGAGCTGGCGCTGGCGTCGAGGAGGTCTCAGGCACATCAGAAGATAAAGCAGGATGCTACGACACTTCAAATGAATAGCAGATCAAGCGTGTCATAGATTATGCTGTTAGACTGGGAGGGATTGAATTACAGCTAAAGGAAAAGCCTGCTGGAACAGCTGGTAAATTGATCTATCAAACTCAAGCTTGACAATTTCTTTCCTCCGTCCCGTGTGAAATTTTGAAGGGAAACATCCTAATCCGTCCTCTCGGATAGTTGATTATGCCAAAAATGGTTTCAGCTCCATCCTGTTTATTCCTCCCAGCTCAGGTGTCAAAATCATCGCATTTGCTGCTCTGTAAACACTGAGATACTGCTCATTTAAAGAACCCATTAATAAAGATGTTATTTTCATGTAAATGCACCATAGGTAATTGCAGCATCCATCCTTTTTTATTTTTTTATCACCAGATTAGTAATCCACAGTTTGCTCAAAATTCTCCGACGTTATCTTCTTCCTTTTTTATACTACCTCTGCTTCAATGCATTCTGGGTACTCTGGATGCACACAACCTTTTCAATAGCTCTCTCTCTCCCTGTGCCATGAAAGATGAAAGGGGATTCTGGGGTATAGAGTGTATCAAGCAGCTTAACAAAGGGTGCCATAAAGGCCCTGACTCTACAGCCTGAGGGCGTGGCACCAGGATGCAATCTCCCAGCCCCTTTGTTCTTTACCGTCCAGCTCCAAAATTGTTTCAGAGCAGCTCACCATTTTTCCATAGCCAGATCTTTCGCTCACTCCTGCATTGCATGTTTATTTTATTTTTTTTTTTATTTGTTTATTTTTTTTGGGTGCATTACACCGTAATAGAAAGGGTGTGTTGGGTTTGAGAAATACATACTAAACAAACCCTGTTTTTCAGTATTATAGTGGTTCTATCTCAGAGACTGTGACTTTTGTTCATTTTAGTTATTTATTAAAGTTCATAAACAAGAAACAGTTTTTGGCTCTGTCTAAACTAAAACAAAATGTGTCTATCAGCACCTTGAAAGCTCACAAGATAAGAAATTAAAATTAAATCGGTACATGTCTGTTGGTGGATTTTAATATCTTTGGACATCAGTATTGTCAGAATTGTTTTGATGGAGTATTTTGGGGAAATTTTAACCAAAAAAGTAAAAAATTAAACGATACAGCTAGATGAGCTTCACATAAGTTCCAAAGTAGTTGAACACAGAAATGACCTAAAAGCACTATTCAAATATTTGACCTCAAAATTGCGTTTTTATAAACCAAGGTAAAAGTCAGTAGATGAATTCTAGCCAAGTCACTCACAGTATCAGACCTTTATTTACTGTTTGATTTGGTTTGATTGTGCCACATCTAACTGCTGGACACTCACTGCCATCACGTGGCATATTTGATCCAATCGATTTTGATTTCTTTTGATTAAACTAGGTTACCTGTTTCCCCATTTCTGGTCTTCATGCTAAGCTAAGCTAACCAGCTGCTTTGGGCAGCGTTACAATTAGTCTGCAGACTGGTACCAATCTTTTCATTTAACTCTGTGCACTGAAGCAAATAAATACCTTTCGAAATATGTGGAACTTTTCCTTTAAACTGAAAAACATGCTTCACTATGTGTTTATTATGATATATTGCCTGCTGCTCTTATCCTCAGTTAGCGTCTCTGTACTTAGCTTATCGTAGCTGTTGACCTTTAAAATGGCTGTTTCACAAGGAACCCACTTATCTTTCTCGAAGGAAATTGCACTGAGGTGAGAAGTACTGTATCTACAGGGAGGCTGGTGACCTTATTCCTAATTACTTAATGGCTTATATGCAGTCTAGTAAACAAATGAGTCAGCACCACCAACTCCAATCATGCCACATACAACTTTTTTCTGTCAATCTCTTAAAATCTGAACAGTATTAGCGTGACAAAGGAACTTTTTTGTCACAAGACTAATGTATGCTTTAGATTACAACATCAGTGTTTGTGATACTGCGCCTGACGGCCTATGTGTGTGCCATGTTTACACAAAAGCTCCATTCAAGTCAGCTACACTGGAAGAGCCCACAAACAGAAAGGTTCCAGCAGCCAATCAGCATCCTAAATTACCCCCGGCTGTCTGCTCAGGTGTCATTCTCCACCAATCACAGCCTCTGCCTCAGTGGGTACATTCATGTGATATAGATAAACACTGAGAGAGAGAGAGAGAGAGAGAGAGAGAGAGAGAGAGAGAGAGTGAGAAGGAGCATGTTTGTTCAAAGTTGAACAATGCTCTTAAAGTAAACCTTATGTGTGTTTTTTTCTGCTTGTGTGCTTATTTTTGTAAATTTAAGTTTTCTTAAGTTGAACAGCAGAGTTTAATGGTTAAGTGAAGCTGCTTCACAGACAATGAATAATAGGACAACTCATTATGACAGCGCCCATCCAATGGTGACTTCACCAGGATTCGGTGCATGACTAACGGCTAATAAAACACGTTCTGGTGAAAATGTGTACAACACTGAATAAAGTGCAACCTATTTCTTCACTGAGTCAAAGGACACAAATTTTGTTGACACTGACTAAACTTTCCAGTACAAAGGTAAGAATTGTGAGTAAACAGCATGACATTTTGAACAAACAGGTCTTGCATGTAAGCGCTGGTGAAGTGGAGGTTTCTGTCATAGAAAATAAGAAAAAAACTAACTTTTAATAAAAAAAACCCTAAAGATATCCAAAACAAAAAATGGGGAACAGGAAAAAATATTCTAGGCTAACTAATGTCCCTTGAAAACATTTACTTTGATTTAAGTTTCTGAAGAAATGTATTTTCAAGCATGTAACAAAGGATTTCTACTCAAAATCTGACCTCATTTGCAAATCAGAATGTAAACAAAAATCTTAATATGTATTTTTGACATTTTTGTCTCCAACAACCTACAAGAAGACATATAACATAAACTCAAAATCGACTGGTGCATGAAAAAAACCCGATGTTTTCATTTTAGGATTGCAAGTGAAACGTTGTTGAGTCCATCCGCTAAATATGAAGCCAGAGCCAGCAGCCGGTTAGCTTAGCTTAGCTTAGCATAAAGGCTGCAGACAAACAGACACAGCTGACCTTGTTTTGTCTGAAGGTAACAAAATCTGACCTCTGAAGCTCACATTAAATCTTTGTTTTATTGTTTAAGCAATTAAATATAAATTATGCTTCATTAAGCTAGGCTAAGCTAAGCTAACTGGCAGCTGGCTGTAGCTTGACACTGAATGGACAGATATCAGAGTTGCATTGATCGTGTTTACTTGGGGATAAACATATTTGAAATGATAAACTTTTCCTTTGACTGTCCAAATTAATGAAATGGCAACATGTTTGTAAAAGTCAAGTTTGCTTTTAAGGCTGGTATATTGATTAGTACAACCAATCTCTTGCCAAGCACGTTTGGTAGACAGTCAGCCTACTTTTGATCACACCACCTTCACCTAAGGGAACCTCTTCCCAAGCTGTCTCTGTTTTCTGCTTAATGTTTAACAGAGCAGCTGCTGAACAGTCTGTTACCAAAGAGGGTCAGTGTGGGAAAAATATGTAAAAGTTAAAAAGTAAACACACCTTGTTTACTGTTCTCAGATGATATCCACTTGACCTTCTTATTTACAGAAAAAACACCAACATTCCTGCACTGCTCGTATAAGCTGTGACACACTTTTGAAATAGTGGAAATTGTTTTGATGGAGTTTTTTGGGGGGGAATTTTAACCAAAAAAGTCAAAAATTAAGCAATACAGCTAG
>JAQNCA010000015.1:7264784-7283687 GCA_029783725.1 Acanthurus tractus
TCAGTTTTTTAAGGGACGTTGGCAACCCTAGTTGTGTTGTGCTAGTATTTTTTTCGCAAGCAACAGTAGCTGGACCAAACACAGATTCTGTGTCGTCATACTCATTTGTCAGGGTGCTGTCAGCTCATTGGTCACAGAGCAGGAGAGGCGGGAGATAAATTTGCCGTAACGTCTAATAAAAAGTGCCCATAATTAATTAATTCCATTGACATTTTACAGACTACTGTTGCTTCTCACGATAATAAAGTGCGTCCCGTTTCAGCTCAATACGGGACGTACTTTTGTTTCCAAATACGGGACGATTCCATTTTTTAAGGGACGGTTGGCAACTATCCACTGCCATCATAAATGTAAAGTGTTTATTTTCAGCCTTTATGCCGACATGCAAATCTCATGACTCTGTCAGCCTGAACTATTCACTGATTCACTTAGTTAGCACACTAACATGCCAGAGGAAAGAAGGTAACAAGGTAACGCACAAACCTGCTAAACATTAGCATGTTTGCATTGTCAAATTTAGCAGGTTAGTATAAATGCTATAATTAGCATTTAGCTTAGTTCCCACAGTTAGCCTGCATATAGACTCTCAGTTGACTCTGTTAAATGCTTATAGTCAAAAAAAAAACAAAAGTCAACAGATTTTGTGGGCGAATACATTATTTTCATTGGACAGCAACATATGGAAGTTAAAACAACATACACTTAATCTTCTTACATCAGAATGAAATGAAGTTAAGTAAAGTATTAAATGAGATTTTTTTGCAAGAAACCTTTCTGTTGCTCTCAAACAAGAGCTCCTTTAGGTGTGGTGCAATTTTTTTTTTTTTTTTTATCATACTCGATTACTCACTTTACAGCGTGTTACACTAGAAAATAAAAGTTCACTGACTGATTCTCCAGTGTTGAACACTTGATAGAAAGTGGCAATTTGTGCAGGAACCAGGAGAGCCATATAAAAACTGATAAAGAAGCACGACTGAACCAAATGAAGCAAATGTTTCGTGTGCTCAGCTCATTACAGTAGTTCGTATTGTTGTAGTCTTAGTCCCATAAGCCCTCTTATACGGGATACGGTCGCAAGTCAAACTGCAAAACATGCAAGTCTCATCATAGCAACACATGTCCCCATTTTTTACTTTCCAATTTAAGTCCCACTGGCTTCAGCAGCTGTAGAATGGTGGTAATGCTGCATCTCATAGTTACTTTATGTATCTGGTGTGAGATGTGATCATTCATGGTTGCAGTTTAAGTGCATCTCCTCAAAGGATGAAAGGAATAAAAATGCGTTCTGCTTTTTTTTCCTGCTCTCATAAAAGGCATGGGAGTGTGTAGGCGTATGTGCAAGGAGAAATGGTGTATAGCTGACCAGCATCAGAGGGAGAGATTGTGAATTTATCTCAAAGTATGTACGAATAAATGCAATGTGAAACCAGGGCGTTTATACCTTTCTGTAAGTTGAAGTTTGCACAGTTTATCGCTTCACTGGAGGGTTTTCAGGTCCCCCTTTTCTGTAATCAAATCAGTTTTTTTTGATGATAAATATTTTGTTGTCTAGTTTAATAAAGAATGCACAGCTTGTTCTTGGTTTTTATTATTTATGAGGTTCCTTTTGCTTAGCTCTTTTTTTTTTCTTAAAAATTTCTTCAACTTTGCTTTGAAATTATTCCCAGCAGTCTGACTAATGATGATGAAACTGTTTATGAGTGAGTTACCATGTCTTTCTCCCTAACAAGCCCTGAAACGGCAGACAGAAACCAACATGTAGACATCCTCTCTATCCACTACTGACACTACACAACCAATTTATTCCTCTCTTAGTGGATACAGCAGCGCAGACACCCGCCTCGGTCCAGCTGTGAGGTTACCACGGCACGGTGATAAACAGAGAACATAAATAGGAATGACACATTTTTAAAGACAGTTTTTCAGACGCAGTCTCTGGTTATCATCCATGTGAAGGATGATGGATTGACAGATACAGGTTAGCGCCTCTCTGTCTGCAGGAATAACACTGCGGAGTGCATGCTGGTGTAATGTGGCTGCTGAGCGAGCAGAGCGGCTCAGCGCTGCCGGGAGAAGAGGTTCCTCAGGGCATTGTTGTAGTTCTTATTGAAAGCAGTGTATATGAGCGGGTTGAAGAAGGAGTTGGAGTATCCCAGCCACAGGAAGATGCTCTTCCAGATGGGAGGGATGTCGCAGGAGCACAGCGGGACGATGAGCTCGGTGATGAAGAAGGGAATCCAGCAAAGTACAAACACGCCGATCAAAATGCCGACCATCAGCGCCGCCTTTTTCTCCTTCTGCTCACGCCATGTGTCGCCGTCTGTCTGGAAGGTCACGGTGGCGTGGCGCACGGTAAACACCATCTGGGGCTGCTGTGTTTCCTCCTTAACCTGTGCGAAGGCCGATCACAGACAATAAATCAGTTACTCAATTGATCGATTGACAATCAGACAAACCTGGTTAACGTTAGAATTAGAAAAGCAATAGATTTAATAAAGCAGGCAAAAGAAAAGGAAATTGCTGAAGTGAAAACCTTGTGGCTGCTCAACAAAAGATGGATTACAGGCTGCTCAGTGGAAGTGAGGATCAACAGGTGGATCAACAAGCCAAAGCTTATTCTTTCATTTCACACAAACACACACACATACACACACACACACACACACACGACACAGAGCATAAAGCAAGAGCTGTGTCTTAATCTGCATTTTCCAGCAACCCATTTCGTGCAGTTTCACAAACATACTGCAGAGCTGGGAAATGGAAAAAAGAAAATGTCAACATTAATCTGCTGGCTCTCTCCTCTCTTATGTGTTGCCTAGCACAGCTCAAGGCCGACTTTATTTTTTATCAGGCAGAGTCAGCCAGGTCATACAGCGGTCTGACAGTGTTTATAAAGACCAGCCGTCCCTCTTAATGTGTGAAAAGTGAAGCACACAGTCCAACACTCTAACCCGCTGTGTACTGTTTAAACAAGAGCCTGCACACAGATGGAAAAACTTGTTCCCTCCGGAGTAAATTTAGTTGAATCGATACAGGTCAGCAGGGCCTTACTGATAAAACGGATGAAGCAAATCCATTTGCTGCAGAGGCCGGAGGTTAAAAGCATGGGGCCGTTGGGAGGGAGGTTTCAAATTCCTGTAGATGGTTTCAGACACCTCGACATTATATGTAAGATGTTACAGTGGCTAAAATGTGCATTTCACTGCAGACTCTCCTTCATGCAGCCGAGCAGTGATGAGGTGATGATGTACTTTCAAACTAAGAAAGGGGAAAGTCACCTTAAATGGCCCCAAAAAATTACATAAATGGCACAAAAATCTAGTTTTTCCTATTCTAAACAAAAGGGGATCTTATCCTTCAAAGTAAGCTGAGAGCTAAGTCTGAATTAAGCATTGTTCACAAACCACAACGCAAGGCTGTAAACACAATTTTATTGTTATTTTTGTGCATTTCTATTGTGTGCAAGCATTTTTCTTATATAGTTTATTCCATATAGCTACATTAATTCTGTATGTCCATACAGCTCCTTGGTTTAAAGATAGTTGAAGGTTTTGGTGGTTACAGGAACAGTTTTTTCAAATTTGCTTGGAGTTAGATGAGAACATCATCTCTGTAATGCCTGTATGCTAAATATGCAGATAAAAGGAGGAGATGGTAAACTTAGCTTAGCATAATGCTAAGTTAATGCTAAAAAAAATCAGCTCTGTCCAAAGCCTCTAAAGTTCACTATTTGACCCCAACATTTAGGTGTTTAATCTGTATGCAAGATTAAGTGCAACAAGTTGTGAACTTTATGTCTCTATGACAGAGACTGATACAGCAGGGTCGACGATCCAGCCGTCCAGTTCTCATGAAGACAGTACCTAACCTCAGGATACAAAGATTGATTTGCTTTTAACTAAGGAAATGTGCATTTGAATTCAAGGACGAACTGATAACAGTTTGCTGAACAAAGGTCAGAGAAACCATGACACCAAAACACATATTTGCTGATTGCTCAAGAATCTGTTTACAAATTGTGACTTTTTACGTAGTCATCAAACAGAATAAATAATGATTACAATTTATTTCCAAAAGGTCAGAGGTCGACTTCACTGCCATATCATAATGTTGCGTACAAACACTTTTCTGATCCTTTTTAATGCCTTAACTCAGGAACAGATTTTTTTTCTGTCAGATTACTCACTGGTATAATGCAGGTGGATATCATATATCATAAAATTGAACTGGCCAAAATAAAATTAATACCGTTAATTAAACTCCATCAAACTTTGCTGCAAATGAGTCTGAACTGACGTGGATGTAACCTGAAGTTTGACTGGTTGGTGTGAACAGACAGTCACTCTGGTTTAACTTTGAACAGAGACACACCGGCTGTTTCCCTTTTTGTTTCCACTCTTTATGCTAAGCTAATCATCTAATGGCTCTGACTTAAGACCAGCTGTTAGCACAGGGGACGTGAACCACATCCTCTAGTGGGATCGAGTGTCCAAAGTCAAATACTTTGTGTCTGATGCTCTTCTGTCTCTAATAAGGACAGCCTCCCACCTGAAGATACTGTTTTTGGAGATTTTTTTCATCTCTTTTCATTTCTTAAAAGCGAACAAGTGTCTAAGAAAGAAAGAGAAGTGTCCTTAATGTGTTAAAGGTTGGGTGATTAAGACAGAAGCCACACTTTTTTTAAGGTGTTATGGAATCTAAAATATAGACATTTAAATTAAGACATATCTCATCATCAGTGAGTTTTCATATTTGCATCAAGTGCTTTCTGAAGCTACACATTTTATGGCTTTGGTCATTGTAGTGTTGAGTTGTTTGTGCATCAAGGCCGAGGATCTGTGCACCTTATGTATCATCACACTCTATTTCTGGTGACACGTGTATGAGTGTGTCTTTATGTCTTTGAGTGGGTGTTGTTGGTGGATGAGCACAGGAGATTTATTGTCTTGGATGCTGATGCCATCGCTCACATCTCTTCACAGGGCTCAGTGCCTCGACTCCTCCATGTTAGGAAATGATGAGACTCAACCTTGGCTGGGTAACGAGCTACCTATAATGCGATCATAAGCTGCTAGTATGTTTGTGAAAAACAAAATGACTAATAAAAGGTATTCTGTTTAATTGCAAATAGCTTCAAGAGTGATTGCCTGTGTAATGAAACTTGACATGTAAGTTGGTCTATGAGAGCAGCAAAAGACTTAGAGTCAATTAAGTCAAAAATTGGTCCTTTTTGACCAGCAGGTCCTAATTTTGGGTCAACTGATGTCCTGCTTTCTCATATATCAAAGGAGTGTCTTGAGGATTTGGTGGAAATTGCAAAATATATTACATAAATAAAAAGAAAAAAAAAAGCTTTCACTGTCTGTTTTCTGACACGTCTCCTTCCTGTGGATGTTTGACAATTTCTCCGAATGGGAAATGCAATTTTTTCAGAAGGTGTCTGAAAAGATGTCTAAAAAAAAGTGGCGTAATCTCTATCACTGAGGTGTTTTGCATTTCCCACCATAAGGGCAGGTGAAAAGTGGGTGCCGACTCAATTTTCACAGGGAAAAATTTGCCTGATTAAACGTTTGCTAATGCTTGCGGAATAGATCCAGACCTTTGTGTCTGCTGATTAGAGAAACGCCGCAGCCAGGAAGGTGCAGTGGCCCATTAAAGATGCTGGAGGTGATATTTATAGCCTTCTACCTTCTGCCGTCGAACATTAACAAGCTGGCGGTGATGAGCAGGATTTGCTTCAATTATTTATCCGTATGTTCATGCAGTTGTACAGCAGATACTTATGTCGAGCTGATTACTGTTGAATAGCTCATCAGGCAAAATAATAAATTACTGGACAGCAACCTATATTTGAGGGTCAGGGGCATTATCCAATGGCAGGAGGAGAGATATCCATTATTGGACGGATCATTAGAAGTTTTATTAACTGACCTTTCCGCCTCATGCACAGCCAGTCACAGTACAGCTGGTTATTATAACTGTCCAATTAGTTTCAAGGAGTTTCCATGTTCATGTTTTTTACCAATCCCTTAAAATCTCTCCTTCAGATTTTCTTCTATCTAAGGAGACAAACGTATCAATAATTCTTTTACGCTTATGAAGTACTTTGTGATTAGATTTGTAAATGGATTTTAAAAAAGGGCTTAATAAATCAAATTTGTTCTTCTTCTCTTTTTATCACGACCTTAGTGCCGACACCTCAAAGACTGGGTGGGCAGGAGAGATAGATATCTTTCTCCAGAGTCGCAACCTTGAATGCATCACTCATGTAACTGAAAGTGACAGTCTAAGCATCAACAGCTCAACTCTCCTCTGATTTCTCTTAACTTTTCCTTCTAATCAGGACAAATTATATTGAATTTACCTCCTTAACTGGGCATTACAGCTCCTTCAGTCATCCACTCTGGTTTCTAATATACAAAGTCTAACAGCTCTCCTTACTGTCCGTCCATTAATCTCACTCTGTCTGCAACCGGAGCCCTGATATTGTGTTTCAGTTCCTGCTGGCTCTGAGATTTTATAATCTGTGTTTCCAGTTGCAGCTTTCGCGGATGACAAATGCCGATCCTTTCCATGCCCTGTCCTCATCCAGCTTAAATAGGACAGGATGTCACCGTTTTCATTCTTTTGTCCCCTGAGCAGTTCTGCTCGACAAATTAATGCTAATAGTGGCTCATTTTGTTGCGTATGTGTGTTTTGCAGGGTGAACAGCACATGCTGCATGTTTGTTTTCCCTGCTGAGGACTGTGAGGGCCGAACATGACATGCACAATGTCACGCTGTCTGCAACTATTAAAGGGGAAAACCAGCATTTCAGAACCTGGGCCCTTTTGTTTCATGGTTTTGTTTGCAAATGAGTGGTGCTTAGAAAAAGTTTTTTTAATAAAGTAGTTGGAGAACTGTGACATGGCTGCAATAGCTGAGTTGTAGATCGTCCACTTACAGACTGCCATTATTGTTCTTGGTGTCTCACAACATTATTGAACAGATCTCTACAGAGACAGATCTTTTTGTGAAAGAGTAAAATCCTTTTTGTTTAACTGGAAACCCAACAAGACTTTCATTGGTCTCTCAGAATTTCAGACAAATTTTCTTTTAGAAAAAATCTTTTGTTTTTCAGAGAAACAAAAGGATTTTACTCTTAAACATAAGAGTGATTGTCCATCTATGTACATGTATTACAAATCTGGACAAGGGAGAAGTTAATGATGTTGTGACTTGTTGATGAGATGAGTTGTTGGAAGAAAATGGAAAATAAATAATCACCTCAGCCATGGGTGTTATTGTGTTGGTCTTGCGGGAGCCGATCCGAAACTTGGCAGCCTTGTAGATCTTCCAATAAACAAACAGAACCACACAAAGCGGCAGGTAAAATGCTCCGAAGGTGGAGAAGATTGTGTAGGATGGCTCCTGGCTCACTTGGCATTTCATCCCCTCCGAGTACGTCTCCCCCCAACCGAAGAGCGGCGACAGGGAAATGATGGAGGACAGCAGCCACGTGAGTGCAATCATCACATTGGAGATCTTTTTACGCGTCTTGAGCGTGTACTGCAGGTGCCTGGTGATGGACCAGTAGCGGTCCAGCGCGATGGCCGTCACGTTCCAGATGCTGGCCGTGCAGCAGAGCACGTCGAAGGAGATCCACACCTGGCACAGCACGCGACCCAGCTTCCACAGCCTGCCGTTGAGCTCGTGGACCAGGCTGAGCGGCATGACCAGGGCGGCCACCATCACGTCAGAGATGGCCATGGACGCCACGAGGTTGTGAGGCACCCGGTGGAATGTCCTCACCCTCAGGATGGTCACCAGCACCAGCAAGTTCCACACAAAGGTCGCCACCACCAGCATTGCCAGTAATGTAAGCGTGAGCACGCTGAAAACGGAGAAGGGCCGGTAGATGTTTCCCCCAGAGTCATGGCCGTCCAAAGCTCCGCTGAAGTTGGCTGTCAGCATGCTGGCGTTGGGATACGTCATGGTTGCTGCTCACGACCCTGCAGCCGAGAGCCAAGACGATTCAGAGACAGTTCCTGCAGACAGCTGATACATTCTGCGTTGGGCAGAGAGGAGAGAAACAAACTAGATTAAAAGGATGCAAAAGTCACAAAACAAAAAAAAGGCAGCTTCTCCTGCTGGCTTTGCATCATTGCGTAAATACACTGGTGTATATCACTGTGACATCCGCGAGAGAGGTACTTTAGTGATTTGCTCACAATAGTAAAAAGCACTTGAGTTTCTCACAGCTGTCAAGCAACCTGCCTACAACTTTCAAGTGCAATTTCATCTGCTGTTAAAAAGGCTCAAAAGTACTCTGGGACATCTCTGGGTCTGAAAAAGACCATAAATATTCAGTTTCATCATCCCACTGCTGTCCTTTGATTTGCATCAAAGTCAGGCCCCCGTTGCCAAATGAACAGTTTTAAGTGGAGCCTTTGTTGTAAAATCATTCAGGAATTTGGAATCCAATGGAGAAATCCTCCGTTAAACATGGTGGTGTTAAACGTATGTTCTGAGTGGTTGCAGAGAGCAGCATCTCTTTTGACTTCAAATAAGAGAGTCTGTTGGTGGGAGACTGTGTATTAACATAGGACCATCTCTGTTTCAGATTCACAAAAGGAAAGATTTGACATGCCGGCTCTATCAATAGATTCACAGGAGAGGCTCAGTTCAACAGTGCAGAAACAATGAATCTCAAATCACCAACTGCTTACACTGTCTGTCTGCTGCATGTCATGAAGTTTGCTGCTGCTCTTGTTATAAACAGCATAAATAAATGGACCAATTTAATGCACAAAAGGGAATAATTAAATAAAAAAATACATCAGCCGTACGATTTCAGTGACTTTTTTAACTCCAAACTTTGGATGAAAAATACACAAAAGAGCATCAGGATGCAACAGTTTTCTGGTAAGATAACTGAGACCCGTCTGACTCACAGGCGCATCACTTTCAGCAGCATCACTGGGGGCAATCATGATTTCATGCCTCATGTTTTGGAAAACATATTCAGATGTGGCTGATTAAACCATCACATAAGATGTTAATTCTGATTCTAATCATTAATCATAAGTTCATTTTATTTATAAATGCTCGGTTCAAGCTGCACCTCCTGCTTTAACCTCTTCCTACGACCTGTTCCTGCTTCTGACGATCCTCCCAGGCGTTTTTTTTGTTTTTTTTTAAAACACACATTTACACACTCATGGCAGAAGCCTCCATACCAAGTGCCAACCTGCTCATAAGCCAAACAGACAAACACACATACACACACACACCGCCATCGGGAGCAATTTGGCATTCGGTATCTTTCCCAAGGACACATCGGCATGCAGCCTGGAGGAGCTGGAGGGATCGAACCACCAACCTGCCGGCAGGTAGACGACTTGTTCCACGTCCTGAAACCGCAGTGGCCCCAGCGGCTTAGTTAAAGTGGAGCTTTACCCATAATCTTGAATATTAAACATAATCGCTTATTTTGCATGATTCCTCTAGTGACATTGTAATGAGGGGATGTGGATGACTTGCTCAGCCTTTTTCAAGGCCTCTGGGCGCAGTGGCAGTGTCCATAATTAGTGTAGCTAATGCATATAATCCAGTTGAAACAAATGGCTGTAATTGAGTTTAATTTAAATTGCACTATTTAATCAATGGGATCATATTCTTGCTGCTGTTTGGCCTGTAATGACACCACTTCTGTCTGTATGACTGCAGCATCGGTCTTGTGAATACATCAGTCAAACGTTTCTCACATTTTCAAGGACAACAGGCATTAATCACATATGTTTTTACACCTAGACTGATACTCAATAAGGCTTTTACGAGTTACAACAACGCGAGCCGTGTCCCTGTAAGCCAGTGTATCTATGTGACATGTGACGCTGTCTCTTAGCATCACAAACCAAGTCCTCTAATCAAAGGGTCCAACCAAGCACACCGATTGGCCCTCTGCTCTCTCTTCTCCCCGCTTCTATTAACAAGCTTAATAGCCATGAAATTAGACAACCGTTATGGAGGGAACAGGCGATCAAACATGCCTGTTTCCTCCCTTAAACAGCGGCTGTCACTCACACTGCCAAAGACAGACACACGAGGCGGAAAGAAACATGCAAATGTACTATACATGGGATGTGAGAGGAGTGTCAAGGGAGACGCTGACAGACAGGAAGACGGGATATGCTCACTGACATCAATGGATAACACCTGAATACTTTTAAGTCCATATTTTAGTGGGGTTTTTTTAGACGGCTGAGCGGGTAAAGTGTCAGTTCAGGTCAGTCACTGTCTTGAGAACAGCAAGTGCCAGCTGATTCGCCGGGGCGTGTTTGCTCGAGAGGCTTGGAGGGATTTTTAGTTAACTGAAAGAAATTAAACGGGGACAGAGGGCGATTAACATCTCATTACTGATCACAAGGTGTGTGTGCTTTCACTCTTTGATGCCAGCAGGAGAACAGAGGTGAAAAAGAAATGGTATAAAAGTGAAGAGTTTTCACAGTCCTGACAGAGGTGAAACAGGACGATGTTTCCAGGCGGCGTATATTTCATTATAATTTGACAATGAGCAAATGAACCAGTGACTGAATCCCTTAGAAGCCTTACACGTCTTTGCAGGAAATCCACAGTGCTGCAGAAATCAAACTTAGATTAATGTGCCTTGCATGTTTTTTTTTTTTTCTAAGAAAAGTTCCTTTTGCTGCAATTAGTTCCAGGCCATTAAAAATGTAAGTATAATTTTCTCAGCGAAAGATTAGGGATTTGCAAATCCTACACAAAATTTCGCCTTTAGTGTCTCTTTCTTCTGTTTCTAAGTTGTGAATTCTTCGGCCCCGTCTTTGCAATCAGCTGCCTGCTGATAAAAAGAACAATTTGTGACAAAGCAGTGAAGGCTGCCAGCTGCAGATTCAGGTAAAAGGGATCTCAATTTCATCTAATCTTTGTGTCCTGATTAAAGCAGCAAGACTGTGAGTGACATTCTCTTTTTGTAAGAGCTCCTCTGTTTTGAAACAGTTGTTGTTACACAATCTCCACCGAGGAGAGTTTCTCTGAAGCTTCAAGAGCTGAAATTTGCAGCTGAGAGGAGGGAAAGAATGAAGATGTGTCTTCTGTCTCTGGTGATATAAAAATGATGAAGACAGCACAAAGCAAACCTTTGACTGGAGTGTGTTCAGCAGCTTTAACACTCTCACATGTTCTCCAAACTACTTCAATATGTGGCTTTATAACAGAACATGTCCAGCATGCTTCTCTTATTCAATGAAAACACTCACATGTGCACAGTTTAATAACAAGATTTAACAACAGTTTTACTCTGCAGAACAATAACTTTTCCATTTAATTCCCTCCAGAGATCTCCTGTCCCATGAGGTTTCGTACATGCACTTGACTCTGGTTGTAGATTTTTATCTGCCAGGACACTTGTTACTCATCATCTCCACAAACACAGACTCACTTTTTTTTTTTTATTCTGATAGAAAAGAAAAGCGGCTTTCTCTTAGAAAACAAAACTCAGCCTGGACAATTTCGATTTCTTCACATCCAGATGAAACTCACCCCTTTAACAGTTCAGCATCCGGCGGTCCTGCAGGAGGAGATCTCCGCTCCGTCGCGTTTCCTCCATCGAAATCCACTCCGCCGCTCCCGTCAGCGCGGTGACTGAACTGCCTGGCTCAGTGTCGGTGGCAGCAGAAACACGGCTCTCGCTGTGGATGCTGAGGCGCTGGAATGAACCACGCAGTGGTCGGAAGGGGGAACTGAGTCCAGTTCTAACGATCAACACTGCGTTTTTCCAGGCACGAGGGGCTCCGCTGTATGCGTGTCTTTAAGCGTGCATCTCACGCAAAGAACCGCTTTTTCACATATGCACGCGGCGTGGAGGAACCGGGTGTTTTTTTTTGTTGTTGTTGTTGTCAGACAGTTAATGCTGAGCAAACAATCCCTCTGTGTGATTAGTCTCATTCTGCAGTGATCAGAGGTTGCTTGAGGAGACACCGGTCCCGCTAATCTGTGATGGATGATACCTCCATGGGATGCTCACTTCAGATCCCCATCTCCCTCATCAGCTGCGGAAGCAATTCATTTCACTTTTTGTTTTTTTTTTAAAGTCATTTGAATTCTGTTTGTTGGCAGCAACACTCTCCTACAGCTAAATATATACAGTCGGTCACTTAGATAATCTCTTGAAAATGTCAGAGAAAATCTCTATTCACTGTCTAATTAATTAAACTATCAATATGAAACACTTCCACATTAAAAATATCAAACGTAAAGATCAACTTAATTTTGGTAAATAATTTGTTAAGCTGTGTACTTGCATTATCTCAAACAACTGTTTCTGACCATTTTTAAAATCAAAGAAATCCTTGACATAATAAAATTACTTGTTATTGTGAGTTTCATTTTGCCACCTGCCTTTAACTTGCAGGTTTGGCATCAGTAAGACTAAATCCAACATGAATGAAGCTTTAAAACATGTCCTTTCTGCCAAAGTCAGCGCGATGAATTTTAATCTGACAATTCAACAATTAATAAGGCAAATCTCATAACTTAATCGATCATCAAACTCTCTGTTCTATTGTTTTTGTCTAGCGGCTGAAATTAAATACTGTGCATTTTAATGTCCAGTGTCTGGGATTTAGTGGCATCTAATGGTGAAATTGCAGATTGCATCTGGCTGATTTTCCTTTCACTCATCCTCCATGAGCATGCAGGAAACTGTTTGCCAAATAACTACTCATTTGGAGCAGCGTAAACACCAAAGCCTTCTCAAGAGACTGTGTTTGGTTTGTTCTTTTTGGGCCACATAGAAACATGGTGGTGCAACATGGCAGACTCCATGAATGAGGACCCGCTCACTGCGTAGACATAAATGTCTTATTCCACGGTGATAAAAACACAAGAAGTCTTATTTTTAGGTGGTTATAAGCTATTTAACACCATGTGTACACTCTGTTTTGGTAAACTGCCCATATGTACCCATTAAAAGTCATTATATAAGTTTTATTTTTAATTTTGAAAACAAAACCACCTTGCTTATCGGTGATAATTACCTTCACCAACAAACAAACCCACTGGTGGCGGTGGCAGCAGGGGGTGGCTGATTGCAGACTAAGCTCCCTCTTGGATGCCCCTGTGGCACACAAAACATGATTATATGTTTTCTAAGGTGGCCCATGTGTGTAAGAAAACGTGATGCAGTGCCCTCTCGGGTGCCCTTCCAGTGGAGGAAAAGTGATGCTGAGCACAATGGGTGCCGCTCCACTGGAGGAAACCTGATTAAGAGCTCTCTGCACTGTGGAGATAGGGCTGGCTATGCAAGACCAGGTGGTTCTATATATGGCAGAAGATTAGCTGCCCTCAACATACTGCTGCTTAAATTGTTAATAGTTACCGGTATTTTTATACCAGTGGTGTTGATACACTTTGTAGTCACATAACAAAATATCTTAACAAGGGTGTTGAACTGTTTGACCATAAATGCGTCGTGATTCTCCACAGCTGGTGCCCTTTCATGTTTTTTTCTCCCCCCCCTTTTTTTTTGCTGCTACCCTGCAAACAGCTGGAGTCCAACTCTGGATAGAAAGGAGGCCATGATTTCTATCACATGTTATCAGTCTGCAGCTGTGAGGGTAACTGACACCCAGCTGTACAGCAGCAGCGCAGAGCAACTCCTCGACTGCGGACTGGCTGTTTGGTATCACAGATCATACAGTTAATCCCTATAGGAACTGATGATGAATCAGAGCTCATGTTAAAGTTGTGGTTTCAGACCTCGGCCGGCGCTGTTGGAGGTTTGTTCATTACCATCACAGAAAACTCGGCTCCTGTTTGAGACGGCACAACATGCATTAAGCTCCGTGTTTAAACACCACATGTACTTTGGCTCGGCACCACGGCAGAGTAATGTCACCTTGAGTGTTTGTTTAATTGTTGCTTGTGCTAACACTTACTTTTCTCCAAATCCATGGGATTTGTTTGAGACATCTTCTCAGAGAAGGTGAGCATACTTTGTTAACTAACCATGAAATATGCAGCTGCACACATGTATAGGCACCCTTGGCTTGCATCCCATCATCCCCTGCTCAAGGAAAACATTTGAGTAGCTGAAGGGCCCTCTCATTCCCTCCTCTATTCTCTCATACAGGTGATGCTGATGCACAAAATCAAATCAGCTTAGCAGTTGCTTGTGCAGTCGTTGTCGAATAACCTGCTTTGTGAAATTATGCCTTGCTAATTACAGGGCTATGGAGGCATTAATGCAACCCACTTAAAGTGTCAGTGCCAAGTGCTCCTTATTAAAACAGATGACATACTTGCACTTCCAGCTGTTTAGCTGTTTAGGCCCCAGACTTGATGAAAATACACGTCAGCTAGCTTACAAGAAAACACTGGGAGGGCTCGTGTCATGCGGTGTGGACTAATTTTTGCCAGAAAAAGAAAGAGTTTGCACACTAATCAACAATTAATTCTGTGTCACCAGAAAGATCCGGCTGCGTCGCGTTTAAAACAGGTGTGACTCACCTTCCTTAAATAAATGCAAACATCACGCTTCTTCCACTCTGTTCCCTTGTCCGAAGCAAAAAAAGAGCATTTCGTTTCTCTTTGTCTCAGGGCACAATACTATAAATCACATCTCTGACCTTGTACCGCCACACTGGTTTCAGTCCCATAAGTAGTCATCATTCATTCCTTTTACTACCAGAATTTAACACTGTCAGCACTTGTAGGTACTGGGAAATAACCAGAGAGAAAAATGTGATGTGGTCGTGGATCTGGGACTTTGCTGGTAAACCTGCCACATAAATTAAGGGCCGCGCTTGTGTGTCCAGCCTGAAGTAATTGTGCAATGAGTGATTGAATGTGAAACAGGACTAGAGAGGCACTGGGAACATCTGTTAAAACTGATGGTCCTGTCTTTGGTGGCAATCAGGATTTTTCCCTCCTAATCAGTTTAATTTCACAAGTTACTGTTTTGAAAAGTTGTATTTAATGGTCCAGTGTGTAAGATTAAACGGAGAACCCCTGCATCTGCAAACTAACCCTCAAAGTTCAGAGATGACCATGCAACTTGCAAAAAACCCAAAAGGTCTTATCAAGAGCCGGTGTGGTTTGTTTGCTCTGGGCTACTGTTTAACATGGCAGACTCCGTGGAATGAGATACACTCCTATTGTAGATATAAAGGCTTCATTCTAGTGAATTATAACAATTCTAGTTAAAAACACAGCTGTTTTTTATTGTAAAGTGATTAGACACTAATTAAAACATAATTGTGAGTATTATTTTACATTTTGCTTAAATATATATTTACCCCCTATTTGCTACCGTATGAAACCCTTTCCAAGTGTTACATTTTTAAAACTTTTTTATTTGGGGCTTACATCCAAACAAAAACCTTTTTTCAAGTGATCAGAAATAATGTGACAGACTAAATGTGCCGTAGAAGATAAAAGGCAAAACCTTTAATATTAAATCACAAATACTGCCTCTGTACTGTCAGACTCCAGTGTCATTTGTCCCTGAAAGTCAATAATATCTGTCTGCACTGTACATCCCACACCTAATTACAGCATCAGCGTGTGTTAGTCGCTGGCACGGCGGCAGAGGGTTCAGACAGGCAAGGTGTTAGGCTGTGATGTGCTGAGGCAAGCAGCACTGGCCCTGCAGATGAAGGGAAGGAAGAAGTCATTCAATAAATTGTGAAGATGGAGGTGCGCACGTCCTCTTTGACAGCGTGCTGGCAGAGTACACAGGGAGCAGAAATACATCCACATGAACGATGCTCCCGACTTGTACTAAATACTTTACCAAGGTTGACTCAATGTGATGGTGACCGCATGTACAGTATGCATGCCAAAGACTGCAGCAGGCCACTTTGCTTCAGCAGCACGTTTGCTTACCTGCAAATGCCAAAGTCTATATATAGGATGTACGACCGTGAGCAAAATAACAGGATCATCTGACAACATAATTAAATGTAACGCTGTGGGTCTAGAAAAATTACCATGATTTGTGATTCAGAGAGATGTTTATGCATGCCTGTGAGGATTAAGTTTAATGCTGTTGTTCTATTGGATTAAATGTTTGTGTAATTTCTTTTCCCTTGCAAACATATTCCCCTGCATAAATGTGTATTTTATCAATGAGACAACTGATTGTTTAGTTTTGTTTTTCTCTTAAATTTGCAATATTAAGTCTGCAGAAGTACAAATTATTACTTAGGTCGGCAGCTTTGAATTTGTTTATCTCTACCTAATAAAACGAGTGGTTTTGGTGCAATTTGGACTAAAAGTGCTTGAAAAATCAAGTGTTCTTACATTCTGAATAGATAATGTGAAAAGAAAGCAATTATTGGTTGAAGCTCTAATGTTGTATCAATGCATGACAGCGTCTCATGGTTTTATGTTAGTGCTTTGTTTGCAGTATTGTCAGAATCCAGCTGACATTGGTGGCCTCTTGACTTTTCCTCTCATGCCACAATGAGGTTGGCATTTATGTTTTTCAGTGAAAAGTCTTGACAAGTTTTGGATGGATTGCCATGACATTTGGTGCAGACATTCATGTTTCCCTCAGGATAAGCTGCAATTAATGTGGTGATCCATTAACCTTCTATATGGCATCCTCAGCAGGTCGAAATTTAAATTTGTCCATACCTTGATTTATAACCACGTACCTGCAGAAGGAATGAAATCCCCTCTAGCTTCAAAATGCACTTTGTGCTTGGTGGTACTTAGCAAATGTTAGCATGCTAACATGCTAAAACAAGATAATAAGATAGTAAGCGTGATACCAGCTAATCATAATGTTATTGACTGTTATTGTAAACATGCTAGCATGCTAATTTCAGCATTGTTGTGTCTAAGGACAGACTCACAAAGCTGCCAGTAAGACTACTGACCCTTTTAGTTTTTGTAAACAACTTTGAGTTAAAAGTGAACTTTTTTGAATTGATAGACTTACCAGGCTGTAACTAATGTCACTTTTTATTTATTAAAGTTTATTGAGATTTCAAATGAGGCGTTAAATGTCTGCTGTCTTACTTTCTGACATCTACATCCAACCACTTAAAACTTTTTTTACTGGTTGGTTGTGATATTTACTCGTAAATCATCTCTATATCAAAAAGTTTCGTAGTTTCTTCGCCTGGTTACGAAAACGTTTTGCTTTTTTTGCTTTAGATGTCACCCATGAGGGACAGATGTGTCCTTATTGTCATCTTAATAAATGACTCTGGTCCCTTGTGGTTCAGTGAACTTGTTAAGACTGGTTTTCCTTAACCAGCCAGTTATCTTACAAGATTTACAAGCTGCTGTAAATGACAGAATGAGGCTCCCACTTTCTTTTCCTTAAATAAACCCTTTAGATTAATACATGAAGCGTGGTTGAATTGTTAGTGGAAAGTTATATGTGTTGTTGTCAAAGTCACTGTCCCTCACACACTTTCCCTCAGGCACTTTTTTCACTCTTTTAAACTAACTGAGTGAGTCTGACCCAGAAATGCTTTTAATGTCCTTCAAATAGTTTTTTAAGGGAACAAACTTGCTCTTAAATCACTATTTTCCCTTGTTGTTGCTACGAATGTGCTTTAATTTACTCAGGAATTTTTGAAGATTGAATAAATACATGCACCACGATTCAGTAAGGTTTTTGTTTCCTCTTCTTTGATTTTGAATGAATCTGAGGAAATGTCACAGAGGTCAAACTCACGCATCACAAATAAGAAAACTATCAAAAGAGTGAATTTGAAAACAATTATGTTAGCTAGTGATTTATTGTAGAGTGGAAACTGAATGCAGAATACTATGCAGAATTTATTTCCTCATTTGGAGACTGAAGAAGATTTTGTTCTTGAGCAGCACTTCACTTGAGCCCACTTCCTCATTTACGCTCTCAAGGAAAAATTTAATTGTTTTAGACGAGGTTATTATCTTTATTAATATGACTTTTAATTCAAAAAAAGATATGTAAAAGATTTAAGCGTCTTAAACTTCAGCATAGAAATAATCTGCCCTTTCACATTTATCTTTATAAACTGTAACTTTGCATTAAACGTGAGCATAAGTGTAGCGGAGCAGAATGGATGCAGTCATTGCCATTTTTAACGTTCTTAATGATCTGACATGATTGGATGTTAACCAGACTCCTGTCACTAAATACCTTAAATGATTACCATCCTTTGAATAATTGAAAAGAGTAGCTTACAGATAAAACAAAACCTAATTTGATCATTTTAATTTAATTATTCTTCAACGAGAATTTTTAATTGAAATAGTTAATGAACTGTTGAAGTCTTTTTAACTGGAAATTGTCTAATTTCAGATCTTATGCCTCAAGTGATCCCCTGACTCATCTTTCAGGAGAATAGCCCGAGGTGTTGCCCTAAAAAAATAAGGAAATTAATAAAGCACTCAAGGTCATGTGCCAGGAAACAGGAAAGAGGAGCCATCCATCTACAGCTCCTAGGGACCGGCCAAGGTAAAACAGGCCAAGGCTTCATATTTCTTTAAAATGACATTAGCATCTTCAAGTGCAACAATAAAGAAGCGTGGCCTAGAATTACAAGAACTTATCTAACATTGCTCCACTGCAGCCAGGAAGCACTTTGAATTCACACCATGAGGTTGTATCATGTTTCCAGGTGTGTTAACGTCTTTGGGTTCAGCAGCAGAGAGACACACACACATGTGCAGTTTTGCTGCAAAGACATGTTGATTTCTCCCCTTTTCATGAGTCTGGCACCTCGGCTGTTTTTCTACACTTTTCCTCTCACCTCCTTCAGTTATAAATAAATAGTGCAAGAAAGCAAATAGAGCATGCTGCTAGACAACACACACACACACACACACACACACACACACACACATGCACCACACATCACATGTCATCCCAGACACCAGACTGTGCATCGG
>JAQNCA010000015.1:7283787-7293943 GCA_029783725.1 Acanthurus tractus
ACACACACACACACACACACACACACACACATGCACCACACATCACATGTCATCCCAGACACCAGACTGTGCATCGGGAGCACTTGTGTAACAGTATGAAGGGCTCTTTAATCTGTGATTTGCTGCAATCAGAGACCCTGGACCTTTGGGGTACAGTGAGTCAGATGCTTGAATCTGATCCCTCGCCAGATGCTAAACAATGAGGGGAAGGTGTTTATTTTTCTGTATCTCAGCACCTTGTTTTGTCCTCTTAGTGGGATTAATATGAAAGTTATAGTTATACATCTTGTTTAGAAGGTTGCGCCTGTGTTCACAAGCATTTTCCACTTCCAGTTGAAGTTATATTTCCCTTGATGTCAAATTATTTTTATTATAAAATCAAAATGAGCATTTAGTTTAATGCAATTTGTTTTCGACTTGTGTAATAAATTCAGTCTAGTTAGAATTATTGCAGTCATTTAATGAGTAAAGTTAACTTTGGCTTCGCTCAAAGTCATTTTCATGGCTGATCAGAAACCGACTGAAAATCAGACAAATAGAAACTCATCATGGGAAAAAGGCATAATGCTGTTAACATACACAAACCACAAAAAGCATGGATGAGGCAAAGATATGAACCAATGAGAGCATCCACTAGTTTAAAATAAGACATAATCCACTTCCTGTAACATGAATTTAAAGCACTGACTGCAGAAATATGGTCACACAACTTTTTTTTTTTGCTTAATTTAGGGTAGCAGAAGCTTGTGGTATAAATAACACATTTCCTTTTTATAAAATGCAAATGTTGAAAATCTTTGCATGCAATGTTTATTATACCGTCAAGCAGACACATAAGATCATATTTGGAGCTATGTTTTCATCCACCCTTCAGGTCCAACACTGACCCTTTTTGATCCTTGTTGGTCTCCTCTATCATGTAGATTTGCTGAAGTTGGTTAATCAAAGCTGAAAACAGCTGCTCGCTGCAGGACACAAGTTTTGGAAGTTGTAGGGAAAATGCAAAAAAAAAAAAACATCTGGTAACATTTCACAAGCAAAAAATTGTTAACAATCCAGTCAGGTTATTTTGTGGGGGAAAGCTCCTGGATGGGGTTCTGTTTCTTGCTTTAATTGGCATGGAGGTTGTTCTTCAAGCTGAAAGTGCAGCTTCTCTGCCCCTGCTGAGGCGGTTTGATACCACCAAGATGCTTTAGACCACTTTTTCAAGGTAAGCACTAGCTGCTTATGCTAACACGCTTCCTGTGAGTTGTTGTTTTGCCTCCATAAAGTTCAGTCAGTGTTTGTGTGCATGGGTGACAAACATTCTGCTGCTGGCTGTTAAATTGGATCTGTTTGTGGTCTTCACAATGCTCTCTGTTGGCTGCTAAATTTTCATCTAATTCCTCGTCATTGTGCTGTCCTCTGCCTGCAGTGTCCTCTACCTGCAGTGTGCCTGCAGGGCAGTGTTGGAATAGAAAAGAGTTTAGTTTTAATTTGTTTTTGCTGTTTTGACTGCTCTTTCTTTTTTTCTTTTTTTTTGAGGTGCTGAAAATATGAATACTTATGTCGGAGTCTTGTTGTGTTATTGGCTGAATTGATTTTGCTGCATATTTCCCCATAGGTTATTGTCATTGTATTTGCTTTTGTTTAAAGGCTTATTGCATGCTGTTGATCTCTAGTGGGCTTATGGGTAATATCATATTACACTGGCTTGATGGATGTCAACTTTATTGTGTTGTTCTCACGGCTCATATTGATAATTATTTCCTTGTTATAATGCGTCTTAATGGTAACCAAGAAACACAGAGACTCACAATCTTATTTTTTCAACCATGAATACAAGAAATATTTATCCCAGAGTGCTGAGTTTATGTGACAGCTTTCTGTACTGTTCTTTCTATCATAATTACATCTGAAACGCAGATTGCCTGTTCTGTGGTTTATGTTTGTGCAATCAGCAATAGCCAATATACAGTAATCTACTTCTCCTTCTAATATTTAATTAGAAGGGAACGTCTGCCCCAAGCCATGAAGGTTTGTGGGAGCAACTGCATGACTTTGATGACTTTCCATGATGAACCGTCAGCGCGTCTTGACGGAAGGAGCCCTTTGTTAAAAGTGAATGATCGTCATTGACAATTACATTTGCTTTCAACACAGAGCTCTCTCTCCACGACAGTTTGTCACAGCCTCTAATGTTTCCACCTATAATGTATGTTAATGTATTCTTTTTGATCTCACCTGGTGCCAAAATGTGCATGGGTACGCCAAGGGAGCCTGGGACCAAAATGACCAAAAGTGTGTTTTGCACGCTCTTGATGCATTAGGGCAAAAATAAAGCCCTCAATGTCATCTTGTGTGCACAGAGAAGCAACTAACCTGCTGTTGATTTATGAAGCAAAGGACATAAAACCGAACCTAACTCTCAGCAGAGGATGAGAAACCTGCTGACAAGTGCTGATTTCACGGACAGACATAATGGACATCTGAGGATCTGAAACATGACACATCATTAATCACATGTAATAAAACACCACAAAGTGAGTGGAAGTCAGCCCACGTGTGCTAAGAAGTTCAGTTTTATGCAAATCAGCAACACCTGCTTGTTGCAGGTTTGAAGTTTCTTGATCAAATGGATCACTGACTATTTATTTATTAATTATTTTACTATTTTGTTGTAACATTATTTTCACACGTGTCAGAATAAACTAAAAAAAGTTCCTAATCTGTAAATTGAGTATTTTAATCATTATAAATCTGGATCCTTCCATCTTTAAGTGATAGCTTTAGATTAAAAAAATTGCTTTCTTGCAGAAAGTTGACACTGACGCAGCTCTCACAGGTCTGCATATGAAGCAAAGCCAGCAGAGTTTGATGGCTTCGTTTGTTTAGCCTAGCAAAATAATGCTTAGAAACAGCAAACCCTGCTCTGTGAGAAAGAAAATAAATCTGCCATAAGCACATCCAAAGCTCCCTTATTATCATAATTTGTCTTGTTTGTTTAATCTGTGTGTGTAACAATGTCAAACTGTGACTTTACGGGAGTTTAGTGGATTATTTCTCGACTTGGAACAAAAACGCTTTCGAGTCTTTTCATCCTCTTTGCTCGACTCTTTTAACTTTTGTCATGAGCTTGCAACTTTATGCCATAATTTAATAACATTCACAATCAGGTGATGCTGATAGACGGACTTGTTTGAGTTGTGCATTAAGACTCCTTGTGTTTTAGATTCCAGCATGAAACTAGGCTGCATCTCAAAATAATCCTTGTGTTATTTTATTTAGCAGCATTTCAAGCAAAAGCCAAGTTCATTTTTTTCTCTGCAGGCTCTTTTGTTTATGCATCTTGTTGACACGCTCCCCATAAAACCCCCGGGTGCTGCTGCTCTTCTCCGACTCTGACATTTCAGAATCAGAATTTAAAAAATGGAAGGAAAATGAGACAGGCTTTGCTAATTTGTGTTGACACATTGCAAGATGACGCAAACTCAGTGCACACAAGACACATTAAATGCAGGAAAGCCCGACTGTGAACCAGCCAAATTACATAACAAGCTGCGAGAGTAGTCAAAGAATTGCCCCAGAATTATCCAGTAAAGTGGCAACAAGCAGGTGATGCGGTAATTACAGATGTGGAGAACATCTGGAGACATAAACAGTTTGTTTCTTAGCGTCAGAAAACTTTCCATTAATCTCCAGCTGTTAAAATCTTCAGACTGACTCTAAACATGTGGCGCTGAATTATATTTCTATCTTTTTAAAGTCATTTACAGACCACCAGAGAACCACGTTCCCTATAATTATTACTCCCTTAATTACAACTGTAAATTAAAATCTATATCTTTTGATTAACACCAACAAGTTCCTTGTTGGTTTGCCTGTGTCCTAGAAGACTACATCTGTCAATGCTCATCTGCATCGACAGAAAAGCACCACCACTAATTAGTCAAAAAACACATCAATTTAAAGTAATAATTATTCCCTCAGTTTTCACTCTGTGCTGTCTGCTGTCCCCATATCTGGACTGAGTGGGTTTGTCTTAAATATGGAGCAATAGGAGTCAGGGATTACCAGCTAATTAGTGCAATGTGCCATGGGATTAATTAATTCAAAGCATTTACATATATTGTAATTGTCTTACCGAGCTAATTGGCATCACTGTGCCACAGTTGTAATACTGAGGTTTGTTGAAGTTTGTTTGCTTCGAGCAAAAGCCAATATGTCACCCTGTGCACGTTGTTGTTGCCCCACCAGCTCTTTAGAAATGCACAATCTGTGTTAAACACTTTGAATACCAACAGAAATGCTTTGTTTTTCAAGACAGCTTGACCTACTGAAAATAGGTAGTGACACGTAACTTTTAGTGATGAAAAGAAAAATTTGTTTTAATTGCACATTTTTAATTGATTGTAAAATGAAACTCTCTCAAGAGAGTGAATTAAGTTTATCTGTTACTTTGACAAGAAACAATTTATATAAACTAAATAGTTTTTGGTGTCACTTTAGATTTTTTTAAACATTTTGCTCCTGCTTAAATTGTTTTTTGTCTTTTTCTGAACAAATCCTGCAGATTGAGACGCTTAAATTACATTTTTTCAAGAAAAAATCCTGTTGGTCAATTTCCAAGTCTGATCCTCTCATCTGTATAACATGTGAAACAAAAGTAAACACTGGAAGAACTTTTTTTTTCTTGTTTTTAACTCATAAACGCAGGAGAAAAAACTATTTGAATTGGACTTAGAATGAATCACTTGCTTCTCAGGACTTCTTCACATTTTTATTTTATTTACAACGAATTTATAATTACTAACTTTATAGAAATTCAAACATAAACAACGATTTTGCTCAGAAAAACAATCTAGAGGGAACCAAAGACAATTAAGAATAATTAATTCTGAACATAAACTATTTAGTATCACTTTAGAATTCCCAAATATTAATAAATGAAAGACAAGAAGGGGTCCAGCTGGTTAGAAAAAACACTTTCCCAATGGTTTAAGCTAATAATTCTTTCTTTAAAAGTGCTTTTAATGCAATCTTAATTACGTCCATCAGTGTAGTGTTATTTGTGTTCAGGGAAACCTCAAACACAACCTGATTCCTTTGACAAGTACTGAGAAATTTTCCCCCAAAATAAAGCCGATGTAAAGCTTCGCTCTAATTTAATGCATTCAAATGTGCTGAAAAACTGGGTCATAAGGTCATGTTTATGCATTCAAAGCTCAACTCGTGTTAGTGGATTACTACCACGGACTCACTGTTTGTTGATTCCAACAGGCTGAAGACCACTCATTAAAATGTCAGAGATAATTGATGCTCATCGGTGTAGCCGAGCATGCTTCAATATTCCAAGCTAATTTAGCTGTACCCTGCAGAGTGAGGGGGCTTGAGTGGGAGGACAACTTGGCACTAGGTAAGACTTCTTTTTCAACCCAATCTCTTTTCTCTGCATAATTATATGAATTAAATTAATTGGGAATGCACATTTGCATATCTAGGTTATTTCTCTTATGGGGAAAAAAGGTCTTTGGAGAGTATAAAAACAATTACAATCCCGCCAGACGCTAAAACACCTCCATTTCTTCCTTCTCGTCTGCTTTTTTTCCCCCCTCAGTGTTTTACTCCAGGGAGGATTTGGCCTCAGCACTCTGGAGGAAAAATGTGATAACTCCTCAGTGCAATATGTGCAGGAGTCACATCCATGAAGCAATTTAATGGACTTTGCAGCCACCTTTAACACACATTATCACCGGACATCTTTAAATTAGTTTCAGCTCTTGTTGGTATTTATAAAAACAGACGACGAAGTTGTTGAAATAAAGTCCTGAAGGAAATTTAAGGGGCTTGTTTAATCTGATACTGGTTGGTAAATGGTATGTGTGGAATCTCATTTTCTGCTCTTGCCCCAGAATTTTTCACTGCGGCATTGTGGGTGAAAGCCATAGCTATTTTTAATCAACAAAGCTGATACATTTTGTTGCTAGGGGTGACAATGCTGCTATTCAACTGGAAGTTGTGTACACTGGAAGTATAGAAAACTCTTTTGAAGTTTTCTATGAATAATGGTTATTGTATTTCACAAAAGGGCTGATGTGACATCGTGCCTGGAATAATATGAGTGTGAGTGCGAGCTTCCGATTCCTCTCTCACCCTTTTAATACACTAATGTGGTCCGAAGTGGTGGCCATAATTTTTATAGCTAGTGCTGCAACTGACAATTATTTTCTACCTTGCTGATAAAATGCTAGAAAAGTGTCTAAAATGATAATTTCACTGAGCCCGAGGTGACATCTTAAAATGTTTTTTGTCCAGCTGATTGTCCAAAACCTGAATATATTCAGTTTAGTATCATTAAAGATCAAGAAAACCGTATAATACTCCTATTTTAAATGCTACAACTGGGGAATTTCTTGCTATTAGTCCATAAAAATGCCTATAACATCAACCGATTATTAAAATATAGTCCAATAACAGTCCAAAACCCAAACGTACAAAACAATTGTACAGCTACATTTATAATCCTGGAAAACAATGAATTTAAAAAAAGAAACAAGTCAGACTGTCCTGCTTGATCTATTTGCAGACAACCATGGAGAAACAACATCCACCATCTTTGAGTGATAAAATATAATAATTTGCTGTGGAGCTGCCAGATTCATGAAGATCTTCTGTCTTTTATTGTAAACTCTGATGAGTTTTTGCTGTTTGTACCGATTATTAAAGATCAAGAAACAGTCCAATAGAAGTTCTGTTATAGAAAATCAAGATAAAATAAAGAATGGTCATATGTAAAATGTTAACATTAATGTTTTTTTTGCCGCTTTTCTATTAAGATTAAATTGCTAATTTATTATTAAGCTGCAGGTTAATTTTTTGTTCAATAATTAATCTACCGTTTTAACTTTTTCATGGTCTGTGTTGCAGTTTAGTTTGTTTTATTTTGTAAGTTCTCCTCCTGTGCGTCGTGCTTTGTTCCTCTTCCTGTCCTTATTTGCTTTCCACTCTTTTTTAATGATGATGAGTTTCACCTGTTCCTCCTTTGTTTTCCTTCCTTGGTGTATTTAAGTCTGTGTCTCTTTTTCTCTGAGTTGCCATGCAAGTTTTCGTTGTGAAGGGAAAAAGTTTATTTTTTGAAGTTGCTATTTGTGATATTTTAGCACCAATTATAGTACAGAACCTACAATGAGGTCAAATCAGTGCTGCACACCATCTGCACAAGGTCAGTGTTTAGTCTTAACTGCTATTAAATAAGGAGACATGCAACTGTCTCCAAAGAAGGATTTGAATTTAGGCCTCCTGAGTGAAATTAGGAATCCTGACAACTAGACTATATGGGATTACATTACATTACATTACATTACATTACATTACAAAACCTGTATCTAAAGCTGTGACCCATCAGTTAAGATTGGATCAAATGGTTTGATCACACTTTTTAGCCTTACTTGAACAGAGTCATGACAGTTTTAGTGAGGAAATGTAATTGATGCAAAAATGTTACATACAGCATCTCTGATTGAGCCACAGCATCATCACTGCAGGCAGCTCTGCATAATTACCACATTTCCAAACATAGAAGACTGTAATATTCCATACAAAATCGGTGTTTCTGGAAGCACAGAGGCTCACTCAAAAACATAAACAAAACTCATTTTCAGTGATGTGATTTGTAATTAGTGATTTTCCACTCCTGTGTGCTCTAACTCTGCATCTTTTGTCAACAACCCTGAAAGCGAATTAGTTCTGCATTATGAAGCTGGCGATAATAACGCTCTGCAAAATGAGGCAGTCGAATAAATTACCAACGTGAGTTTATGATCGGGGTCACACACACACACACACACACACACACACACATCCGCCCACTACAGACGACACTTTCGCAATCAAATTTGTCTGTAAACACCGAAACAACATTCAAGCAAGAAAAACAATAAAAAAAAGTAACATTTATGCTTCCAAGGTTTGTTGTGGTTAAAATGAATCGATTATTCCCAATCCAAATAACAAAAGGACAGTGTGAAATGTGAAGGACAACATTGTTTCTGTATATCTCTCAATCAGTGTGAATAAGAATAAGAATAAAAAACACATTGTATTTAATTTCTTTTATTTGTCCCACTGAACAAAACCCTCGTGCAGATGGAAACCACCTCGCTCAGCTGTGCGATCAGCATCTCCATCTATGGACACATTCATTGAATCCCTGTTGTCTTTTATTTATTTATATTTTTCCCCACTGCTGCTTTCATCTACATTCACTTCTATTCAGTCCAGCGTCCTCATCAAAGGTCGTGCTGCTCTTCCCCACAGCCATCGGGCATGTTTGATATTCCATCCTTTAAGCTGTATCAAGAAAGAGGACACTTATAAACTTGAGCATGTATGATTATCACTGGGGCGCCACGTCACAGACACAGAGAGAGACGGAGAGAGGTTTGGGTTGGAGAGGGTGCAGAGGTTCTTTATTCAACTTTATTTGTTCACAAGATTAGAAATTTTTCTCATCATGATTTAAAAAAAAAAAACATTAAAAAAAAGCTATAATGTTTTATAATTCCTTTAATCTCACTCTGGTTTATCTTATATTAAAACAGTGGGAGCATTAGGATGTTAAGTTTCTGAAGTTCATCATTGTAAAAACAAGAGTCACACCGATAATATTCTTTTTTATTTGTTTTGGAAGCTTTGAACTTTTTGTGCTAATAAAATTCAGCACAACATACAGAAATATTCCCTATAAAAGGTTGAACCGCTGCGCCATCTTCTGGTTCAGCAAAGCTCTGCGCATCATAGTACATTCTCATCGTGGAGTGAGTATATGCTGCCACCTTTTGGTGATTAATGTAAAGTGCATGGTTGCTAATGATACTGAATGGTACCTGAGCTGTTTTATTTCATTGTTTTATTGCCTCATTGTCAGATTTTTTTACAACAAGCATTCTCGATGTCACCACTTCTGAGGTTTGTGTTTAATGTTGCCTTCAGGTTGACACACTGTCACGATGACCCCGGATGTCGGATACGGCTCCGTTGTAAAAGGCTCTCTTTGCCTGTTTGTGCACAAACACTCGGAGACCAAATGCATCACGCTCATGATGGTCATCACTAGCATGAGAAAGCCTGAAAATAAGACAGGGCACGATGAAATTCCACAGTAAACGGACACATTTGATTTCTAAATGTGCATCTGCACCCAAAGGTGACATCTTACCGCAGTAGACTGTGTTTGCAGCCAGGTCATGGATGCGATAGCTCCTGGTGAACATTGCACCCAGGGCCAGGACAAGAATGGCATAAACGCCGAATGTATAGCGCAAGAACCTGGTTAGCAGGAAGCTCTGTAGGATGAACCTGAGGGGATGCAACATCTCTGTAAAATAAAATGTTTCCACCATTTTGCTTTTTATGACATTTGGCCTTTAAAGCTCCACAGTTCTGTTCTTACCATGTCATAGTGCAGAAGAAGATCAAGGTGAGTACGAGGGAGCTGACCTGTGGGTCCTGAATACCAGCTTTGTACTTTAACACCACACCGAGACCCACCACAGCATTCACGAGGGACCACCAGGCGAAAACTGCCAAGCAGTTCTGGGTCTGTTACAAGTTTAAATGCATATGCATTTGAATTCACACGACTGATGATGCCGAAAAGATTAAATCATAATCCGCTGACGCTGATAAGAACTGAACACAGCTTTACACTCAACCTTTCAGCCTGTGATGACTGTTTTTTGACCTGTGATGACCTGCAGAGCAAATTTCCCTCAGGGGGACAATAAAAATTAAGTTGAAGTTGAAATAGATTGTATTGCAGAGATCTTTTGGTAACTGAGCTGCCTCACCAGGTATCGTGTCCACGGGATCACGCTCGGGTTGTTGATGGCCAGCCAGGTTTTGTGCCGGTCAAGGTTAGAGTAGGACATGTAGAGCATGTTGAAGCTGAGGATCGGCAGAATCCAGCTGGACGTGACAGCTCTGAGCATGTTGCTGTTGAAACACAACAGTGAATTTAACTCTGTTTGTGTGTGCTCGCATATTTCTTAATGCGAGTAAATATTTCTGTAGTTGTGTGTGCAACAGTGTGAGAGCATGGACGCAACTTACTGTCTGTCCCACTGAAACATGGTGTATATTCTTGCAATATTAATAATGGTCCATGACAGATAAAACA
>JAQNCA010000015.1:7294043-7307705 GCA_029783725.1 Acanthurus tractus
AGTCAATCATCCGAAACAGAAATAACTTTCCTTATAATCACTTAAAGAGCTGAGCTGCATTTGCATGTAGCAAGAGCTTTATAATTAATCGTCTTCTGTCTTTCTATCAACCATTAAATCACTCTGCATAAACACAGACATCAGCTGTTCTTCCACTGGATTTAAGACAAAGAGGCAGCTTGTTTTTGGGACTTTAAGTACATCATTTTAAACAAACAAACAAACAAACAGGGCTGAAATGTTCAGGATTACAACGTAAAATTGCCATAGAAGTTCTGGTAAACTATACTTAATTCTTAACACTTGATTGTTCCAAGTTACCTTTTAACAAGGCTCACTACTGCAGCCAAAAGCCATGTCATAGTCCACAAGTCAATTATAATCCAGTATCCTCCTGACCACCAGTCCATAGTCACCTCCAAAGGAAAAGTTTCAGCCACATCTTTGAATGAGGTCTGAAACAGAACTGAACGCCAAAAAGGGAAAAGAAAAAAAAAGTTAATTCTTGGTTAAGATGAATGAGAAATTTTCAGACACTGACACATTCCCAATGCTGCAAAGGCAGGATAATAAATCTGTTATCAGTATGTAGATATGGCCACTTCAAATACAGCCTTCTAAATAAACTAATAAAATACTCTAATGTTACAGATCATCAGATAATAATCAATTACATAACTGTCACAGTGCGGATGTGTGTGTGTGTGTGTTGGCTCCATTCAGTTCAAGAGCTTGGCAAAATAAAGTTAAGCAACTTCAAGGGCAAAGGTTTCAGTCAGAAGTTCACAGGAACATCCATGTTTGTGCAGCTGTGAGTCTGATGTGTTTAAACACGCTGACTTGAATCCACTGAAAACTATGCCATTAAAACATGCAACAAAGTCCACCTCAGACAAGAAGAAAAACACAGAAATCTCTTTTGCAAAACAGCTTTTCAAACTAAAGCAGAAAATCAGATCTATGTGTTTCGAGTAAAACGTCCACACACACCTTCAACAGCAGCGTAGTCTTACCATCATACCATCCTATCTCTGAACTCTGAGTACTCCTCTCTGTTATTAGAAATATTGAGGAGATGTAAAGTTGCTCACCATTGGGCACGCAGCTTTCCCTCGTCAGGGCAAAGAGGACGCCTGCCATCACCTGAGAAACAACAGCCAGGCCAACACACACGGCATGTATAGCCACATGGCTGCTGGTTTTCGTTAATTCTGCTGTCGCCTCGAACCTCTTCATGGTGTCAGACTGCAGCTCAGAAGACTGTGAGGCAAGATTTTAATCTCCACGAGCAAATATTTGGACTTTACACCAACATATGCACTGCACAATATTATGTAATCTCTTTGATTACACTTCTAATTCCTGTAATCATGATGCCACAAGAGGTGTGAGTGTGTGCGTCAGGAAGATAGAGAGCAGATGGAGATACTGGTGCTGTTTCTGCTCTCTGTTCAGCAGGCAGATGCCAACAATGAAATGCTTTATCTGACAAACTTTATAGTGTATATAAATATGTAAAGCTACAAAGATGCCAACATCTCAGATATGAAGATTTGCTCCTTGGGGAAAAAAAATGAGAAAGCGTGGTGGACATTTTTTAAAGATTTTGACAATTTATGGATTTTTTTTTTGGAACTTATTTCTTTCTGAAGTTCAACTCTAATTATGTACTTTCTCATTGAAATGTTTTCTTTAATACAAATGCTAAAATATATAAAACAATTGTCAATATTTTCACTTAAATACTTTTGTATTTCTGTACTTAGTGATATCATGCAATGACACTTGGTGTTCATATTAGCCGACCATTTACTCAATCAACTGTTATTTATTTTATTGAGAGTAGCCCATTGACTTACAAACAAATTAATAAATGAAATAGATCCATGACTTTTTTCATTCATGTTTTCTTTTATTTTATAAAAAAAAAGCAGTAGATTGTTTTTTTATGTAAAGTGTGTAATTGACATTTTAGTTTTTCATACTTTTGCAATATTTACACATTAATCGTATTGTTTATTGTAACTCATCCGAAGTAAATTTCAAATCAGCTTACTGAGACTTTCACCAAGAGAAGTACAGTAGAAAAGAAAAAACAACCCTGATGAGTAAAACTCTCAGCTACTTTTCATAGGAAGAATTTTCTCTTCGTCAGAGCTATTTCCACTGGTGACAAACTGGGCCCACTGTCACTGTACAGCGGCTGTTTGTGATGCCTCCATGCGACCAGAGCAACACGTGCCACAAACAGAACGCAGGACACAGCCAGGATGGAGGCTTAAGAGGGAGAAGGGAAATTAATTATTCATATGAATCAATCCATATATATATAAGTATATATATATATATCATATAAGTATAATGTGTCAAATGGTACCTGCAAAGATGTAAATGGGACCGCCAGGTGAGTCCTGATTGCACAGTGTGCCTGTCAGCCACAGGATCAGCACAGGGTAGATGGTCACAATGTAACGCACATGCTCATCCAGGTAGAAGTTCTCCAGCAGAAACCTGAGACAAAGACACAAGACTGGGGCTCCTTTGCTCAGGGGAATAAAAACCTCCAGCAGCTAAACGTCAGAATGCGGCAAGGAGTCAAGACTCACCAGACTAACAGCTTCATCAGGAGCAGCAGCAGTGACAGCTTTGCACAGTCACATTTAGCTGTACCTGTCTGCTGCTGCAGGTATATCGTCAGGTTCAGCAGAGTGAAGAGAGTCCCCCACGTCGCATAAACTGCGACTCCATTTTGCACCTGATTTAACACAATGAAAGAAGCCTGAGTAATTTGCAATGCAGATGTCTTTACATGCAGCATATGGTTATCTTTACCTTAATGACTAGACCCACAAACACACCGCAACTCATTAAAGGATTTGTGTTTTTTAGTGCAAGCAGCGAAGTCTGAAATGAATAATCATCGTCCTTTATTTGACTGTTGATCAGCTCAGCAGCAGATATCCTCATTTTTAAGTTTTTTTGCAGATTCATCATGTTTCAAAAACAGCTAACGCTACAGGATGCTAATCTATCACAGCACCTTACTAATTGCATCTTCTTTTAATTAATAATTATCTGGATACATCATTTTTTTATTTTTATAAGGATAATGTTTTCCATAGCAAGAAGAATAAAAGAAGCATGCTGTTCCTGTGTGCAACATTGTGGAAATGAAAAGCAGCCGTTTTTAAGAGTAGTAAGAGTTAAAATGTGCCCTGAAACTGTACTGTGAAGTTGTTAACAGTCCTACATAGAACGGCTTTTTAACCTTTACATACTCAAACTCAGAGTACCTTGAATTTCCATCTTTATGAATATTTGCAGTCCAAAGAGCACCTTTGTTTGCTGAATATGTGAATTATTACTTTTTTACAAGCGTTAAACTCACACTGTCTATAAATCAGAGACCTCCTTCCCTTTTTATGTTTCTCCCTTTGCAGCCAAGCAGAGACACAATAGAATACACACTACTTAAAAATATATAATAGAGAAAATGCCTCTTTTTTTTTTTTTTTACCAGCACTCTGATGAGCCACAGATCTGCGTTGCGATGTTTGTACAACCAGGCTCCGTAGACCTTCAGCCCATGACAGGAGAAAATTAGGATCATGTACTCTGTTATTGTCATTAGTGCTGAGATTATCAGCCCAGGCAGCAACAACCTACATGGACACAGAGAAGCCAAGACAAAGTAAAACTGTCAGCAGCTACAGTGAAAAAAATACAGCTGTTAATCATGTTTGTTTGGCCAACCTGAACACGAACACTTACTCACTGTCAAACAGAAACAACCATGTAATATTTAAGAAAACATTGATGATAATAGAGACATGAAATCCATAGGGGAGCACTGCAGGCGTGGTGTACATCCAGTCATAAGCACTCCTGCGGGGAGCAAGGATAATATTGTTAGACTCGGGAGAGAAAATACACTGCAGCAAAAAATTGTGCCTGTGGGGAAATAATCATGCTAAGTCAGAGCAATCTGCAACATGTAAAGAGAGAATGACTGCACAGAGGAAGACTAAATTGCCTCTGGACAAGGTGGAGTGATTTGTTTGCATGCAGCAACGCAAGAGGGTGAGATAAAAGCACTAGAAAATAGATACAGCTATGAAGTGGGATGCTGCTATTAAGCATTATCTATTTTTGTAAATTATGTATGAAAGTGTGAAAAATGGTGCAGTAGCCTACCTTCTACAGAGCCCCACTAAAAAGTATATAAACATGGTAAGAAGCCAGAGATATATGAAATCCCAGATAAACAGAGCCCATTGAGCAGGTGTTATGGGTGTTGTGTACTTAAGGATCACATCCTCCGTGCTCTGCTTGAACACACCTGTGCAGAGTGAAGCTCAGCTCGTTATTTGCTCAGACATTCGCTTTAAAAATGGGTCGACTGATTTGACATATCCGACAAATATTCACCTGATGCGGCCCCGAATTCTGACAGAGAGTTGATCGTCAGTGCGGCTAAAAAGGTGAACAACCCAGCAAACATGAGCAGCAGGCGGGCCGGGCTCTGAGTTGCCATGATGATGGTTTGAAGGTAAAAGTCCACGAAAGGAGAAAAACTTCCACTTCCACAGACAAAAAAATGCAAACAGGACAAACACACACACAAAAAAACCCCAAATATATAGCTAAATCTGCACTGCAAGTAACTTTATAAGCACATTCTCAGTCTTTTCGCCTGTTGCGATGGATGTCGTCGTGTCCTGTCTCTGCAGGACTGAAACAGGGAATGACAGAACATGCACCAATAACCTGTCTTCATATAATGTACTCTTTATTGTGTCCTCCCTTTTTATAGTCCCATGGCGTCTGTTATCTTCTCCTGTCATAAACAATCTGTCATTTAGTTGTTAAAAGTAGGGTAGAGAGTAAAGACCACGGTGGGAAAAGAAAAAAGGGACATGAGAAGTTGAAGAAGAGTTCAGAATTTAAGAACAAAATGAAACATACAAGGAACCGAAAGACTGGAAACTCAGTCACTGCTGAGTTATAATACAGATGCATTTAGCAGTCAGTTGTGGCTCACAGATTAAAAACATTAATGATTAATGATCAGATTGATCAGGCCACAACTCCCTACAAATCTATTTCACTGCTATAATTTAACATGATTATTGTTTCATGAATAAGCATCAAATAAATCAGGAATAATGAGGTTGACGCCACTAGCTGACCTGAAATCATTATCTTAATTACATTATTCAAACAACGTTATTGAATCTGCAGTATTAAGTTATGTAATTTGTCACGAGTATAATTTTTAACATTATTACTCAGTAAATTCCATTACACTGCAGCAAAACCATTTCGTCTTGTATTAGTATAAATTGTTAACATTGTTATTGTTTTTATTTGAATTTTTGTATAATTTAGCATCTTTATTTGCACCTGAGGTGACTTTTTGGACTTTTCTTTCTGTTTTTGTTGTGTTCTATGTTGTCAGTAATGCTTTTGACATAATGTTAAGTCCCTGCAAGCAGCATGTGCAGCTTTCTTCCACACGGGGGCACCATTGCATGAGATTGTACCAGTGTGGTCCCATGAGAGTGTATGTGCTCACCTTAAACTACTTTTGTTTTTCATGTAAACACAGCATTAATTCATAGGAAAGTATAACTTATTCACATCTACATCTATAAATATGATTTATTAATATAACATATGTCATTCTACATAATAGCAATAGTTTTTAAAGTCTATAAGAACAGCATTTTTCCTGTAACAGAATTCTTCTACACTGGTTTTCCTTCTTTTACTGCTTAATTATTCAAACATTTCCTCCATAAATGTAACTTCTGTGTCTCATGCACTTCAACTGCAGTGAAAGGTAGCAGTGTTCCCTGAAGTGGCTGCCATTGGCAAAGGCATCCGAATTCAAGACTGTTCAATACTGTTAACATAAAAAATTCCTTACATTTCCCACAATACGAATGATTATTGCAGTTAATGTTTTAATGATACAAAAACAAACGTAGAAATTCAAAATCTCATATAGCTTGAGTTTGAACCAACACGTGGAGGGAAATAATAACACTTACACAAGTGTTATTATTATGTTATAACATAAAACAGTTGGTGGGCAGACAGGCAGTGACACGGCAGCACAGCAGAGGTTCAACCTTTCTAAAGGGAGCAAGTCGACCCAGGAAACCTCCCCTACCAGTTTCCTCAGCCGGTGCCAGATGTTGCCTCGTGATGCATTGTGACGCTCTGTAATAATTAATGCTGATCTCCTTCAGGAGAACGTGCATTGAAGGTTTCATCCACAAATATGCACTCGTTTACACACTCAAAAAGCAAAATACACTTTTTACAATAAAGTTGAGTCATAACACCTGAAACGTGTAGGAGAGAATGAAAAGCTCTGTATTGACACTTATGAGCAGAAGTTCTTCATGACCATCGAGTCAACGAGCTCTTGAAGCTCTTCTCCACTGTACCGGGCTAAATTTACCAAAAGAATACTTGACATTGCTGTCGACTTCACGGAGACACACAGAAACATATTTGGCTTTATTTCTGATGTTGTTATCCCACATTGTGTCTGGATGACTCTTTCAAGTTGACTGATTGCTGTGACCCGTGCTGCCGGCGGAGGACAAGGCCCAATTTGTCGGCTGATCATCATATAATGAATGAAATCATATCCAATTTCACGGCCGCCATCTTTGATCACTTACATTATGAGAGATATGTGCATGATGGGTATTATAAAGGATCACTGTCACTTTGGTAATAAATTATGACTCACTCTATGACTCACGTTGGATGGCAACAGTGAGCTCTCATAGGCTCTCAGTGTCTCACAGCAATTATATCCAAACAGTGTTAAATATTAAAATATCGCAAACACATTTTTTGTTGGGATGTCGGCAAGAAAAGCAATTACCTTGAACTGACAGGAATCCAGTTAAATAGAAAAAATGGTTTGGGTAAAGAAATCTCGATCAATCACAGTGTTAAAAAACTACAGATTTTAATTTCAAATAGTTAGGCATGCAAACAGCTTCCCTGGCTTCGCTTCTGTGCAGACTAAATTGGACAATTGGGACATTCCTACATGAACCGTTTGGTAATTAGGGACCATGACTAACAAGCTCTGTGTATTTGGAGTGTTTATCTCCTCGCAGCCCAGGGTATGTGACTTTCACGCTGTATTTGTGGACGAAATTTGTGGATCCCTGAAGAACCAAGTCGCCTCCTAATGTCATAATTAAACTGCCGTGACCAATAGCGGTGGCTGTGCCAACTAGATTACAAATGAGGACAGCAAAGGACAACAAAGGTGAGAGTGGAGAGCTCCTCTGAGTCCCTGAGCTGTAATTTAAAAAAAATTATCAGGGAAGTGGTGAATGTGTTCAGTCAGCAGAATGCAGTAATTAAAGAATCCACATAGTCATTTCTCTAGGTAAAATATATATATAAAAGGATAAAGAATAACCTGTTTTGACCAGCTGTTGGCACCATATTTTCAGCTCTGATGGAAGTTACACAAGGATCACATCCAATCTGACTCCCCCGTATCCCCTCCTATTTGCCTCAGACAAGCCATCACAAGAGATAAATCTCCACATACAAAACCACTTTGGTCTGTAAGAGGCTGTCAAAATAATATTTTCATTGCTCTAAAGGACCCTGGTTACCACCGCTGTCTGTTGCTGTGCTGTGTTATCGCTGCACATCAAGTTTGGACACAACACGTAGGATTTTTTCGTACAACTCAGGACGTGTACAGTATTGACTGCACAACTTTTCTCACTGCTTCTACTTTCCTGTCACTCAAACCCCGGATGCTGCTAGCGGAGCGTGAAGGCTGGAGGTGGTGGTGGAGGGGGGTGGGTGGAGATCACAGGATCCACAGGATGTTGGATTAAATCATATTTTGTTGATTTTGAGGCCCAAAGTCACAGCCTGTCAACTAGATCCTAAATTGTTATCAGCACTCCTGTTAAAAGTCATCGCTGTGACACAATAACATGTCAGCCTGTGAGAAATGTGTTAATATGAAATATAACAAGCAATTTTTTCCTGTTTTGACAGTTCAGCGGGATGCTCGGTGGTATTATGATATATTTCTTTATTTTTTAAAAAGCCTTTCAAGGCTCAAGGAGACATTTATTTACTTCTAATGTAAACAAAGTCATGAGTCAAGAAGGGTGACAAAATAAAGAGAACATAACACACAGAGTTTAAACATTCACTCGACTGAAGTTAAGGTGAGAATTATTTGACGGCTTCACTGTCAAGAAGACAAAACCCAAGTTAAGGGGCGATAGTGTTGGTCGGTCTGTTTGTTGGTCCGAACTGAAATGTATCAATGGTTATTAATGTTTCATGCTTATAAGTGTTAGCATGCTATCACACAAATCTAGGGTGATAAATATTAACATAATAAATATTGAACCTGCTAAGCATTAGCCTTTTTTAAATATTGTCTTTGTATGAGTGTTGGCACTGCTTAAGTGCAGTCTATAATTAAAGCTAAGCAATGAGAGGTTGCAAGCTGCTTCTTTTTGTGATGCCCTATGTTAAAAAAAGACAATACTCTCCACCAGCTGCCATCAAAACGCCAAAATAGGGAATGTTTGTAAGAGTAATACTTAAATAACCCTTGAATAGATTAAGAGAGGCTTAAAAAGTCCTTGTCAAGGACCATCGAAGCTGTTTAGCATCCTCTGATGACCTGACACCTTATGTAAGACACACTTTGTGTTGTTGTTTTTCTTCCATTTGCCACCACTTGTACCAGGTGGGGACAAATTAAATGAATGTTGTCATATGCACTTGGTATCAGCTCGGTATGGAAAGCACAAGGCTCATCTTCTCAATGCAAAATTGAACAAAACAAAAAGTCAACTGGAGGTAAATTGAAGGTTAAATATGCAGGAGATAAAACAGCGTCCTTACAAATATAACAAGCACATGACAAGAAATGGCTGCAGAGAAAGTGATGTTGAGAAAAACTAAGACTGTGTATCTTCGGCAGCTTTGCCTCTCTGTTCTGTGAAATGATTAATTACATTATTACAGCAAGATGTATCTCATTAAGGCACACATACTGTAACTGTGGTTACTGTTAACGCTGAGCACAGGACTAATGATCCCCACCTCACATCCCAGTCACAAAGCTTTCCATCAGCAAACTAACACGTCAGAGCTCATGTCCGCCTGCAGCAGCATGTTTCTCATTCACCAGCTTTCTTTCTTCTCCGACCTCCATGATATACTTTCACATCCTCCCACCCACCACAAAGCCCTTTCATCTCTGAATCCAGTAGTGACGGAGCTATAAACACCCAGCAGCACAATACACGCAGGTTTAGTGGCGTTGTTAGAGCGTCTCAAATGTGGAATTACTTGATTCCAGAGACGGTTTGAATGGTTTTATTTCTCACAAGGACAATTTTCCTGAAAGTACTTTAAAAATAATTCATTTCAGATGTGTTCTTTTAACACAAAATTTACTTATACTCTTTTTAAAATGACATGTTGCAATAGCCGAGCCATGTCTAGTTCCAGTACAGCTGGTGATCCATCACATTTCCCAGCATCCATTGCCACATCACGAAATACATGGCAACATTTATTGCATCTGGTTGTTGGGAAGAGAAACAACAAAACAACAACAAAAAGAAGACATCATTATTATTTAATGTAGGAAAATATAAGATATTGCACTTTGTTCGTCAATTGAAGCCGCTGTCAATAAAGGTTTTTCAGAGGATTTCTGTCTTTAATTTATTCAGCAAGATTAAAAAGGAATTGATCCTGACTGGCAGCTGGAGCAGTTTCACAACCTTTGGTGACTGATGTGCTTTATTACTCTATTATAAACCTGAAAATGTGATAAAAAGTGATTGCCTTCATAGTTTAAGAGCTGCACTCGCAGTAAAAATGTAATGACTCTCATTCACTTCGGCTTTTCTTTTTTTTTTTTTTGACTGGTTTGGAGAGTAGAGAGATGTCATGATGAATGTGACTCGGGCTGACACTTTTCCAAGGTGACGGTCTTTAGCTAATATGAGAGGAGCCCTCATGACACCTGTCACTTCAGTCAGGTGAAATAAGGGTCCACGGAAAAGAAAGAGTCAGTCAAAGAGAAGCCAGAGAGAGGTGGAGAGGTGGAGAGAGGGAGAGGGCAAAGAGCGAGAAAAGCGAGGAGAAAGCGGTGCAGTGAAGCAATGATAATGTAGTCTCTGTTTGGTTCTCTCAGCACCTTCTACCTGTCAGTGAACAGTTCAAGCAGGAATTGCTCCTGCCTGTCTCTACCAAAAAGACATGGCAGCTACAGAATGACAACACGGTGGCAGAAAGTAACAACACAGTGCTATAGTGCCGGTATAAACAGCTCTTTCCCAGGGGCAGGAATTCTCTCACAGAAATTCAAGGCTCTGGTGAAATGGAGGCTCACTGGAATGTATAAAACACGCTCTGTCAAGGCTTCACGTCGGTTCAGGAGGACCATCCCCGAGTCTGGAGGGTCAACATTTCAATTTGTGCAGCAGCCATGTGTTCGTCTGCAGCTGTGTGTCCTGTGTGTTTTCGAGCCCAACGTTTTCCCCTCAGCTTTCTCTTGTTAAGTTGCTCACTGCTATATATTAGAAATGTCATGTTGAATGACAGCAGTGTTTTGATGGAAAATATTCATATATTTTAATAGAAAATACTCATTTTGCTTCATGTTGGAGTTAGATTTATATGTCCATACTACTGCCATTCCCTTCCTCTGTGTTATAAATAAAGCTGCGGCCAGGAGCATGTTAGCTTCATTAACATGAAGCTGAGGGAAACAGTGTGGCTCATGTTGCTTTAAATGTGCTATAGAAATAAATTTGACATGATCTGATTATTGTTTGTAGCAGTTCAGTGTTTAACCACTGAGATCCAGGCAAACGTTTTGACCCCTTACAGTTTTCTCATGCTAAATTAAGCAAAAAGGCTCCTGGCTGTGGATTAATATGTACTTAGTGTATAAATATAACCATATTATTCATCTAACTATGACTAAGAAGGCAAAAGAGGATATTTCCCAAATGTTAAATATTATTTACATCAACAAAAAAAACAATTTTAAACAATTTTCATTAGGCTACTGGGTACTGCTTAAGTCATTTATATGGCACAAATGCAAAATATTTGTTTTTTCAGCTTCACAAATGTGAGAATGAGTCATTTTCTCTGTTGGATTTCAGACTGTCAAGGCTTTGAAGACTTTTCCTTGCGCCTCAGGGACTTATGATGACCTTTGTTCGCTTTTTTTACATTTCACAAAGTAGACAAAGTGGTTTGTTTAATTCAAAAACAGTTGGTATTCACAGCTCTATAAATTCTATCTCTGGTTAAAAAGGTTGCCGATTGTTCAACATGAGAAAAAACAGATGTTCTGTGGGGGATTTTATCATGTAGCGCTGATGTACAGATCCTTACATTAAAGCTGGCTCAGGATTCCAGCTTTTGCCTTAATCCACAACTCTTGTTCCATCCCGCTCATCCACTGTGCCGACTGACACCTGCTTTAACGTTTTTCGCTTGTGCCGTTTAATATTTAATACTCTGCTATGAATTTCTTTTGTAAAGTTTAGGGAAGTGTGAAAAGCACAAGTCCCAGAGGACAGTGTGGAAGCTGAGGGTGGATGAAGGAGGCCAGCTGCATGAATGTGGAAAATAAAAAGTATAAGTGCTGCCCGTTCTGTACAGGAAGATGAAGAGTTAGATTCTCAGACTCCCAGTGGGTGAACATAGCCGCTTCCAAGCACTTCCACTGCAGAGTCCAGAGGGTTCACATTAAAGTGCAGACTTTTAAACTGTACTGTGTGTACAGCAAATGAACAGTGGACCTTGAGACTCACCAATGACTGTATCCGAGTAATTCTTGAGACGTCATAGCTCATCACTTATTCTGCAATGAATTAGGTAAGTGCATGTGAATGAACTGGATCCTTAGAGGACTGTGACATGATGAGTTCATCCATGAGTGAGGGGTCCCTCGGCCCTTTAAGGACCAGGCAATGATGGCGCACACACAAATGTTGATGCCCACATGCAAACACACAACAGATCCTTATGCTAAGACAATATGTTGCTGTGAAATCTATATTCCTAAAGCTTTGTTTTTTTTTAATTTGTTTTGTTTTTAAGGCTTCATAGAAATACTCATTCTGCATTCTACCCCCTGTTTCTGAATTATTCAGCTTCAATGCCATTTCTATTCTTAGTACTGTACTTAACTTGTGCTTGGATGGCTGCAGAGGAATCTGTAGTTTACAGTAAACAACATATATGTTTTATAGTTCCTGCATACGACTCTCCTCATTAACGTGGCCCTTTTTATGTGAACACCATGATTCAGGGGCTTCAAATATGTACAGGATCATGTGTATGGAATCATGGTTTTTCTTCAGCTAAAATATGCGCAATTAGATAATGAAACATGTTCCTATAAGACCTGCGTGCTCAAACCATCTGCTCGTTATGTTCAAAATGTGCACGCGTACCCGCAAAGTTGAAACTAGATACTGATGTTTACATGTCACTTTTCAGGCTGGAATTAATTTGCCACAAGACAAAGCGGCCTGAATTAAATCAGGTCGAAAAAAGCGATAGAGTCTTCAAGGGAACATCAAAGGTTTGCACATGTCCCTCTGGGCTGTTTCACCAGCATCGATCGAAAATGCTTTGTGGAAACGTGCTTACTGTCTCCCATCCAGTGAAACTGATTTCATCCAGCCACGCCTCGTAGCTGACATCTGCTAATCTCTGAGGTCTGACTTTGTTGTGGGAGAAGCAGCAGAAGAAGGTGAAGCTGAACCTTTAGGTGACATCTGCTTGCATGCTGCTGCCGCTGCTGCTGAGATCAACATGATGCCACCGACGAAAACATGTTTTGCTTTTTATTTCAGATCTTATGCAGTTTACACCCCTTTCATAATCCATCCGATATTCTACATGCAACATTCATCACCACGAGCAAAAAGTGTCATTTGATGTTTTGAAATGAGTCTCTTTTTTAAATAAATACTCATTAAGCCTGTCACCATCACAAGGCTGTCATTGCCATGGCAGCATCAGCAGAATTATTAATGATGTGCAATGATAAATAATTCACATTAATAAGGCTTGTGCTTCGTCTGCCTCCATCATGAATTTGATTAATCAAATAAATTCCTGTGTAATTATAAACCACAAGATAACTCTGCTGAAAGAGGCAAAACATGCCGACATCATCACAAACTGTAAGCACTGACTCTGACTTACACAGATGCAAATATAAGAAGTGAGAAAAACACTGTAAGGCTCCTTCCGTTCTTAGAAAGAGAGCTGAGTCGTCTGAGACTCTGGCAAACTGTCCAAATGTGATTAAATGGTAATTTTGACAACAAAGTAATCTAACAGTTACTTTGCACTCTCTGTCATCTTTTATATGTTTGCAACTATCTCCTCTGCTATGAATTATTGATAAATATCTGGCTGTTGCATGTTTAGCCAGAAAAAGAGGTAAAACCCGGAGTGGATTCAGACAGAGACTGGATCTGCGAGTGGCCTGACTCATATTATGTGAAATGTTAATGGTGTTCAAACCATACAGAGTAAATATCAAATAGTGGACAGAGCCAACACGACTTTACTTGAATAGTTGATAAAAACCTG
>JAQNCA010000015.1:7426198-7441521 GCA_029783725.1 Acanthurus tractus
GGATTATTAAGTCGACAAAAACCCCCCCCGCGAATTTTTTTTTCCAGTAAACACCCCCCCCCCCCCCCCCCCCCTCTATTAGTTAAAGCATGAAAAGTCACAGACTGAAGCTTGAGTGAAAACAGCTGGATGGCATCATGGCTGTTTTACACACAAAAGGTATTTGCATATTCAGATGAAACATCTTGCCTGACCTTACTTTAATGAGAGGCTGTGAATTAATAGATGCTTAACATAATTTGCTATTTGTCTTACAGCATCGTAAAGCGCTTTACAGGAAAAAAGTTCAAAACAAACTAAGTGTCATAATTAACGGAGGACCTTGCACTGCTGCTGACTCCACTGGCCTGTTAACCCTTTACTGTGAATGAGTTTCTGCTTTGCCCTGGTTTAAACTACGTCGCTGGAATCGGCTATCAGAGTCGGTTTGTCAGGATGTTCAGGACAAACGATAAACATGGCCGCAGGCTATCACATTCTCAAATGTTGGCAAATGTGCTGGAATGATAATCACTGAATGTGCGTCTTTACCAGCTCAGAAATGCAGATGGTGTGTGTGTGTGTGTGTGCGTGTGTGTGTGTGTGCCAGTGTCAAGCCTCAGAAACCAGGGGGCGGGTGCAGCTTATAACTCCCTGTGAAAACAAATCAAATAGTCGTGAAGGTGAGGATAAAGCCCGGCATTAATTTCCTGTGACATATTTTCTATGCATAGCTTCCCTCGCTGCTATTAATGTCCTCTTTTCTAGTGAGTGGCTGTCCGCTCGGTTTCGAGGTGTGAAATGGCGTGTTTGGAAGGCTGTCAGTCCCCGCTGAAGATGCTGATCACATCGGAAAGGCACTTGAGACGATCCCTCTGGAAATAGCAGAGCCCCTGAGACGTTAAACAGCTGTTTTCACAGCGGATTAAAAGCCCGTCTCTTAAGGGCCCTTAAGTTCCCGTAGAGTTTGAAACACAGAGATTTAAGGGCACGGCGTGGCCTTCTCTGCCTCCGAGCAAAACGCCGCTGTTGTAGCTTCAGCAGGGGACGTCGCTCTGATAAAAGGCAGTAACCTTGAGTTGATATCCACTTTGTTTTTTTTTGGTCGGATGCTGATCATACTTTAGAGCATAAGACTTTAGTAAATCAAATGCCTGTCTGCATGAGAATTAGTCGCAAAGATACTTCCACTATGACCAGCTTTCCGGTGTTTATTTCAGTCTTAATACATAAATTATTAAAGCCAATATCCATTCTGATATGGTTTCTTTGTCAACACACTGAGTTTATTGAGACTGTTCTGCTGAAAAGGTCATTGATGATGATAGTGCAAATAGAAATCTAATCCTTTACACACATTTCATAAGAGCCTAATATACTTTTCAAGTGTATTAGTGTGGATTTAATCTCCGGCACTCGCATTTCATCCATTTTCTGCTGACCTTTACATTTCATTCCAGGCACTTTATTCTCTCTATAAATGTTACTTACTGGTGAAAGAAAAGACACTCTACTACTCTTTGGCCTTTTTTTTTTATTAAAAAAAGAAAACACAACAAACAAAAAAAAAGGTTAAAAAAAAAGGAGGCAGTAGGAGTGCGATGCACTGTACGATGGATGGTATCCTGTGGCTTGAATTAATCCTGGTTGAGTCATCATTTCTCTCTCACCGTGTGGCTATGCATTGTGAAACTTTGCATGCCTAATGAATCCCTCCCCCCCTCATCTCCTGTCTGTTCAGCAGCCGAACGCCGAGAGGACCCAGATGTTTTCCTCTTTCTTTATCGTCCTCTCTACATTTGATTCCCACTGATGAGCTCCTCCCTGGTGGAGTGCATATCTGTAGTTTTCTCCCCAAATTAAAAACAAAATGCCAGCGCAAAAATTTCACCACCTGTTACATGAAGAACAGGGAGATAATGAAGTTCACTTGTTTGGCAGCAACAAGTGACACATGGCCTCTCAGCAGCCACTTACGGCTCCTTATTGGCTGCGGCGGCTGAGCTGGAGCTCTCTCAAAGCGCCGTCGTCCTCGCCGCTGCTCTTTTTTGTCGCCAGTGGAATCAGCTGAGGAGTAAACAAACACTTCTATCTTGTTTATAGGCATCTCAAGCCTGGGAGGATCTAAGGCCTGATAATACACAGATGGGAATACACATAGTTAAAATGCCACAGCTCTCCGCACAGTTGTCATTCAGTTGAAATATACGCGCCACTTTATTGGTGATCAGAGACAATCTGGCTGTATTTCTGTGCTGTTTGGATACAGGGCTGTAATAACATTCGCTGCATGCTCTCCCCAAGCACTAATGATGCGTGATGCCAGCCCCGATGACATTGTTTATTTTAAAGGAGCAGTGCAGGACAAAAAATTGATTTGGACACAGATGAGTGAGAAGTCAAATAGTCTCTCCTTTGATGCTGCGGCGAGGTCATGTTCAAAGGAAAATATCAGATAGGTATGTGAGGGAGAAAATGAGGCAAGCGTTCATGTTAGGAAGGCTGAGCACAGATGCTTAATATTAAGTGTGTGTAACTCTGTGTGTGTGTGTGGGGGGGGGTACCTGATAATTAGGCTTATCTTCAGCTTTATCTGACGACACTGAGTCTTTTATTCGCCAGCTGTAGTTTTAATGACTTTACAAATCAATCAAAGGATCTGGGTCACTGCCACAGAGGTCCGTATAGACAAACACACACACACACACACACACACACTTCAACAAAAGAGCCCTTTGTATCTGCAGAACTCATTGTTATCATCAAAACACTTTTTCCCTTTTTATTTTCAATCAACTACTTGCAGAGGGAGTGAGTCCTCTTCCATGGAGTCTGCCATGTTGCACCGCCATGTTTTCTACAGAAGCCCAGAATGGACAAACTGAGCATTAACACCAGTGACAGCATTTTGTGGGTTTTTTTGCAAGTTTCTTAGATACCAAAGAAACTCCTGCACTGTCAGAAGAGCGTAAGCGAAAAGATAATCTGTCTGGTGCAATCTTCAACTTGACCACTAGATGCCACTAAATCCTACACATTGGACCTTTATACTTTGAGTGTTGGCCTTTTTGTGTCATTTTTCACTATCAAATAATGTGTAGGAATGGACATGACTGATAGTTCATAAGAGATACACACACACACGCGCACACACACACACACACGCACACACACACACACACACACACACACACACACGCACACACACACACACGCACACCGGAACAGCTTTTCTCAGTAACGCATCAATTTTGATAAACCTCTCCTTATTACCCGTCTAATTACACTCATTTAACATCACAAACATGTTGCTTTGGTATCTAGTTTGAAAGCTGAGCTTGCGGATGGGAAAAGAATCCACCCCCAGTCAACGACCGCGAGACGCCTCTGTCACTGTGATAAATGGGAGGTTTTGCGCGAGGAAACAAGTGGGTGTTTCGAAGTGGAGGGGATGCCACTGATTGGGTGCTGTCACAGCAAAAAGGGCTGTGGGAGGAAAGCATACATCTAGAAATTGCTGGGAAGTTCTGCGGTGACCCTACAAGTTTTCTTTTAGCTGCTGTTTTTCTCAAATAAACACTTTCAGCTGCAGCGGTACATCAATTATCCGACTTCCACTTTTGACAGTAGGAGAGAAAAACGAGTGGCAGGTTAAGCAGTGACCTGTTGCTATATCAGCAGACTTCATCAGCGTTGCCTGTGTGAATATGAGGAAGTGAATATATTCATTGCAGTGTGCAGTAAATTCTCTGGCACTTCCTACGAATTTTCAGGTCAAGTCGAGCTAATCCACTTTACTCCCTGGAAAGTCTCTGAAATACCAGCATGCCAATAAGTGTAGTGCCGGTCTCAGCAAATGGCTGTTAATCCTTTGATCCAAACTGTAATCTGAAGACAAAAGATTTTTTTAATTAAGAACCCTTTCTATTATATTGAGCCACCTACCCAGTTACTCTCCATGTACTTGCCTGTCTTTAAGATTTAGAGAGTTGAAAAAGGCTTACAGAAGTCATTTTTGCTGAAAACTTACTAATTTGAAACGTGAGGTATATTTGACGCACTATGTAGAGTCCTTTTTTTTGTTGTGTTTGATTTCTGTGATGATTTTATTGCTTTGTCTTAATTCCTCGGCCTCTCCCAGTTTCATATACCTTTAAAATAAGCTTGTCAGAGCTCTTACAGCTGCTGTGGTGGAGGTGAGGCTGACTGATATTTAACAATCAAATATGACGTGCTGCCTCTGCGTGAAGCTGAACGCTGCGTGGTGATGCAGACTTGGCTGTCAGAAGCCGCTGCAAAGGCCAGCAGTTGTGTAAGAGATTTAATGGCCAATCCTGGCAGCCTAAAGGGGGGGGGAAGGGGCAGCAGCAACCATCAGACCTTTTTGGCAAGGTCAGCGAGGTCTTTTATTCTCTGCTTCTCTCGTTCAATCACTCGGTTAGTCATCCTAAAAAAATGCGTTGGTGCTCCCGGCCTCCAGATGTTGAGCTTTGAGCCGTCATCCGTCAAAATGCTTTTAAAAGTCTTCTGGTTTGATCCGCAGTGCTTATGTTGCCACTAATACCTGAGCACAATGAAAGAAACAATGACTTTGATATTTCATTTTGTTAAGTGGGATGAATTACAGCATGGCTCTCGTCTAATGTCCTCTGTTTAAACTCTGACTTCCAACCACTAAGAAGAAATAATAATAGACAGATGCTAATGTATTTTTGAACTCATCCATGCACGTGTCCGTTTTGGTGTATAGATGAGTGTAATTTACAGATCTGCAGATTACAGAATGTTTTTGTGCACTTTCTAACTCCTAGGTGAGCGTTTCAAACCCTCTCTCTGGGTTCATGTCTCAGCACGGCCAGATGAAAGAGGAGTTATCAGTGTGTGTTTGAAGCCTGCTGTGTCTATGATGGAAACAGCCACTGCAGTCACACTGCGCCGTGTGACCCGACCTTGCCCAGCTGTACACTTTGGACATCTAAAGTGGAATGTACAGTTAGCATTAATGTTCGTCTCCAAATGCAACCAAGCAGTTGGCACATCCAATAGTTTCTTATGTACTTTGTCTTGAGAGGAGAGAGTCCATTAGTGCTGGTAGTTGGCAGCCTCGGCTCATCAGGACTGCAACAGTGTTCCTAAAGAAATATAAGAGTGCTTTTACTTTGTAAGATGCATTTTTCTTTGTTCCTTTTTTTATGGTTTTCTCACAGAGGCCATGTCAGAAGTTTTCACCTTATAGTGAATCACCGTTAGATCATTTTGCACTGTAAAAAATGACTCAAAATCCATGAAATCAGCAGATTTTATCTTTAACTAAAAGCTCAGCCAATCACTGTTTTTATATCAACAGCAGATTAAATGATTTTGAAGTGCAGAGCATCAGAGTTTATTTAAGAACTTAACAGCAGTAGCTAATTGCAGTTTGAAGTTTTTATGTGTTTGCTAAATTAACCAAATTATGTTTGGGATAAAAACCGTCTCTTTAGGAAAATAGTCTCTTGTCTTTTATTCTAAAAAAAATAGAACAGATGTTATAAAGGCCGTGACGAAGATTAGTATGCATTTCATTCCCTGTGCACATGCGACTTGTTCAGTCACTGAAAGTACCCTTAGATGTTCCACCTTCATGTTAATATTAGCATGATATGAAAGTGGCTTTTTGGTTCGCTGAAAGATCTGAGGGGTTTTGGTTGCATATAACTGCTGGCCTTTATACAACTTCAAAGTGAGGGAGTAAATGTACCTGGAAAGCTAAGCTGACCATTGACCCCCCCCCCCCCCACAAATGTAACTCAACAGCTGTTGATTGAAATGAACATCTGAAGTTTATGAAACTGATTTTTTCAATTTCTGACCAAGTTTAAGTTGTTGCAAGAAATAATGAACAAAAGATGTTCTGCACCTGTTAACTTAGCTCCAAAATTTAGGTCAACATGGAGACTTGAGTTATTAACTTTAAATAGTTGGAGATGTTTCACAGTATCTCGCAGCTGCCGGTTATCATCATCTCCTTCTTATTTTTTTTTCCGTTCCAGCAGAGAGCTTGTTCTGCAGCAGCCAATCACTGAGGTAGAGAGAAGTTAGCACAAACTCTCCGCTGACCTTCAGCACCTCAGAGTCCACCAACCCACGAGTCACCCGAGTCCTGGTGCCTGCCTCAGAACTTGACACTGAATGGCGCCCGGGAGTTTTAATATCATGGGGATTGGGGGTTCTCCTGACTGATAGAGGTTTTGGGGTTGGTCTTTGATGTTCTTTGTGCTTCTTAATGAGGATCAGACTCTGGGGTTTTTTTGGCCAAAGCACCCCCTCCTCCCTCCCTGTAGCACTCGGAGCAGAGGGACAGCAAAGATTGAAGGACCAGTTCTACCTCAAGAGAAGGGGATTTTTTTCCTTACTTCTCTTCTATACAACTCCCCCTCTTCTCCTCTCCTCTCCCCCCTCTCCTCTTTCTTTAATCAGCCTCTCCGGCACCCAGAGCGCCTCTGCAACTCCAAGTGAGTCCATCAGTTCGTTAAGGAGGCCTTGGCCCAGATGAATCGAGCCTCTGAAGTCTTTTCATCAGCACCTTTGGGAAGCGGGAGGTGTTCTTATGGGAGAGCGCGATGCAGCACGGTGGGGGGGGGGAACACACCCAAGGGTGGTCCGGCTCGGTTTGCTAGCCTGGACGCGAAACACTGAAACGTGTGTAAACAAACCTGTGACAAAAGCTAAAGGGTCGGGGCAGATGTCAGACTAGGGGTGTGCCCAACTGACCTCTGACCCCAGCTCTAAAACTGAAGGCCAATCAGAAACATGTGTGCCAGGGAGCTAGCCAGGTTTCCTTTCCTGTTGAAAAGACACAGTTGATGAATTAACTCTGGAAAACAAAGACCCACTGTCGCGTTATTGCACTTTCCTGTCAGCGAGGCCGGCAGAGTCGCGGTGGATGTGATGGACTCTAGTCAAGCGAGGCCTTGTACTCTTGTCAGTCAGCGGTTGGGGAAACTTCCACTCCTCAATGACTCTTAAAGAAACCAAAATCTGTCTGAAATGGACCAGAGATTAAGTTGACAAATACCAGATGATAATGCACTCATCCTACAGTAAACTTAGACAGAACTTTCTGTTTTCCCATGTAGGATGAGCTGTCAACATCTGCCTGCCGCTATTTCTTGTGCAATTTATTACAATTAGCCTCAAGTCAGTGCTGTTTTTTAGCTGAGAAAGTGGACTGTTATTTTGTGTTACTGCCATAGAGGAAAGTTTTGTAGTGCTCATTATTCCCGTGGGAGAATTTGGTGCCGTAGCATAATTAAAAGAAGTGGAGCTAAAAAATCTGGATCTTTTGTCTTGAGACCAGACCTGCACAGAGCAGCTTCACATCCCACCTCACTAATTCTTCCACCACTGTCATTCATCCATTCAGAATCGCATCATTTACTTTCCACAGCTCTGGTTAGTTTTCACACCACCTCTATTCCAGGCTTCATATTTAGCGCCCTCGTGTGCCCTTCTTTGTGTCTTCATCCCCTGTTTGTCCCTCTGCATCAGATGCTTATCTCTGTCCTGTGTTTGCCCAGTTGTTGTTGGTTCAGCAGATCTCTGCTGCTGACCCAAGCCTCGTGTGTTTTTTGTTGCCGTGCATGCGTGTACGCAGGCCTGCCTACTTGCATTTATGTGTCCGGTCGGAGGACTTCCTGTTGTGTTGTGACATGGATGCTGGTGTTTGCTGTCCCTGCACTTCACTTGTCGCTTCCCCTTACTCATTCGCTATTTGGACCTTTCTTTCCCCTCTTTTCTCAGGTTTCCACCCTTTGATTTTTCTCAACACACTGGTATTTTCATGCTTACGTATGCGTGTGTAGACTATAGAGTTAGATCAATAAATATATCTGGGCTGCACTGTTTTTATTGCCAATATAGGGAACAATAAGTTGCAGTAGGAAATGCCAAAGATATTTGAGATTATTTTAAAAAAGTCAGTCTACCATAGAGGGCTGAGGTGTTTATCTTTCCACTGGGAAATGTCACATTTTCTTAAAAAAACAAAGTTACAGCCTCATTTTTCACAGTGATGCAGCAATGCAGTCCTGTTTTTTATTGAAGTTCAAAAGGTTTCGGTTGTTTCAGTGAAGATATTCTTTGTGTTTGTATTTTTTTCTGTCTGCACTCTTCTTACTAATTTGAAATGGGCATGTTTTAGGTGACATCACCTATTTCTGAATATTTGAATCAAAAAAGGTGTTTGAGGGGCAGTGAACTTGTCAAGGCTGGGCCTCATCTTGATTGCCATGCAGTTAGCTTTCCTATTAGCAGATTTTAGCAGTCTGTCCTTCAAGAACCTCCGTAAATCAGGGACAGCAGCCAGAGCACATCAGAGGAAAAAACCAAAAAACATTTCCTCCCTAAAATATGATCCAGATCAGAGTCCTGGTCGGGGCAGCTCTCGAAACTTTGGCCTGGACAATATGAAGATCCAACATCGTAACATTAAATATATGACAGAAAAAAAAGGATAACATAAAGCATAACATTTCCCCTTTGAACTCATCCCAACACCCTTCCTCATGAAAAAGAGTTAGAAAAACATCCATATTCATATGTCATCTCCCATCCCAGCACTTGGCCGAAGCTCCTGCCTCTCAGTGGAGGAGTGCAAGAGATGCTCCATGAAAAAAAATGAAAGAACTTCCACATTAATGAAGATCTGTAGATCATTGCATGGCTGGCTGCTCTAATCCATCCTGCCTGTGCAGACATAGGTTATAAAGATTTAGAGATTACACCAAACTTTGAAATTAATTAGTGGATTTAATCGACTCTGATCACTGGCAACACAAAATACTTTGAGTAAACTTATATAAACCTTTACCCTCTGAATTACATAGTAAACATATTTTTTCCATCATAAAATGTCCACCCTCTGTTTCACATCCCACATCCAGCTCCACTGTGATTTACGACATGTGATATAACCGTAACGACTGCTGCATTTGTGATGTTGAGTGAAACGATGTTCACCGGTGAGAGTATGCAAATTTATGGGGATGAAAATCGGTCATTTGAAAGCTGTCAGCTTGATTTAGAGACTCAAGCCATGAAAACCTCTAATGAAAATCTACTTTCTTGGCAGGCATGTGTACACACAGACATGCACACACGCAGATATAGACACAGACACACACAGATTATTCACAATCCCTCTGGATGTGCTTAGACGACCAGCATTTTCACATGTTAAAGGTCACAAATGAAACAGCCGCTGTAAGCATAAATTCAGGTACGTTTTTACAGCTTCTGTTGCATTAAGAGAGTCGTCTGTGTAAAACTTTGCTTACTTTAAGTGAGGAATCACCAGATTAACTGCTGAGGAATTTCTGCTTGACCACATTAAAGTTCACATCGTTCAGTGAGCAGATTCTTGAGTAGCATGTTCCTGACAATGCTGTTTCCCCCACATTAAGAAGAACCTCTGTGCTGCATCATAGATAAGTTTCGTGACATTTAAACATGTCTTGTACTTTATATTTCAATCTGTAACATCAGGATTTCAGCAGCTTGAAATCAAATTTTTGCTACAGATGTTTCCAATAATGCTGCCCCCTAGTGTCACAAGTCACAGGCCAACTTTGCACATTTTTAAAAGCATGGCACCTATAAGATTTGTCAGAATATCAATCATCCAGACTTGAATTCTGACCAACAAACGGCAGCATGTATTAAGTGTATACAGAACCATATGGCACAATATTTTAAACATTTGCTTGAGAAAATTTCCTCCTTTCTGATTGAGGACAAAGCCAAGGTTGCAGCTGCTGCATCACAGGAAGCATGATAGTTTTTCCTCCATAATCACTAAAATGCTCCTTCAGCTCCTCAAGCTGTTTACATGATGCTAACAACAAGTTGAAACAGGTCTTTGCTGTGTAGATGTGTGTGTCTGCATGAGTGCGTGCTCTTATGTGTTTGTGCTCCTGCATTCGCATCAAATTGAGCTCCGTAGTAGACGAACAGGTGGAGATGTTCACTTCCTCCCATGCATGGACAGACTTCAGCATTTATTTTAATGTATTAACCTTTTTTCTGCTTCCTGAGCTGATGCAAATGTTTTGAATGTGACTGTGTTTGTGCCAAAAGCAGCTTTCTGGTTTGACTTCTGAATCAAAAAACAGGCCGGCTCATCTCCTTAATTCCTTTGATGTAATACTAGAATATTGTTCACCTGACATGGAAATGAGCTCCTTGTGTTTTCCCAACATATCTGACAGGAAGTTTTATGTTACTACTGTTTTGGTTATCTAATTTGGGTGACAGCAAAGAATATAAGATGTCACCTTAAAAAAAAAAGACAACCCTCATTAGCATAAAATCCTCACAATATAATTATTTCACAATACTTTTTTTGCTCTTCTTTTGTTTTTCATTTTGTTTTTGCTTTTTTTCCAAAAAGATGCTGCTGCTTTAGAATTTATTTACTCCTCCTCTCTGTTCTTTCTATCCCCTCGCTTCCTCTTGTTTGTGTTTTCCGCCTGCAGCCAGCCATCGAACTAAAAATCAATAAACCATAAAGAGAATGGAGAAGCCTCTTATTTACATCAGTCTGAATGGAGAGGTGGTTTGTCTCCCCTCGTATCCTCTTCATACACTTCAGGCACAGGCATTCAGTTTGCCTCCAATAACACACTTGACAGGCTGCCCAGATAAGAAGCTAAACTCTCCTGAAATGCTGAGGCGTAAAGGATAGGACGAGGCTGTGAGCTTAATGCGTAGCCGCTGCCTCTGGGGTAACTGGATGAAAATATGAGTTCAGAGGTAGACGTTCCAGAGGTGTGTGTGTGTGAGTGTGTGTGGGTTTGGAGCATGGGAGCGCTCACATGTCAATGCCCATTGAAGGTATGGAGCAGGAGTGATTCATAAGGCCACAGGGGGGCCCCAGAGACAGGACATACTGAGGAGGAAATCAGGATGACACAGGCCGTGGGACTTCACAGAGAGCTGAGAACCAACTCAGTGTCGACTCTGTGTTCGCTGTAATTTGCGCTTTCTGTTGTCCTATGTGAACATTCGAGGTAAACATTTTCTATTCAAGCATCTGCTATAATAATCCTCTTATGCGTCCATGCTAAGGAACGAGTTCTACTCATTTTCAGGGACGAGAGCTCACCAAAATGAGATGACATGACGTCGTTCCCCAGAGCAGCAGGCTTTCAGCTCAGTCACTTTAAGAGGATACTAGACCGAGTGTCCGTTGTCTTTTTTTATTTATATATATTTTTTTATTTTTTGCAAATGTTAGCCTTTTAACTGCAAATTCCAGATGTTTTATATCTTTGTAAATTGTTTTTCTAATCCCTTCCATCCCTGCTTGGACTGATTTTCTACCTTATAGGCAGCTTTTTGTTTCCATTCATTTTGTGACATCGGAAAAAAAAAAGGAATTTGCAAACAAAAGAATTTGCTTGAGATAAACAATCAATCAGAGTGTATTTGGGTCAATATAAGTGTTTCATAATGTTTAAATCTCTGAGATTTAAGTATCAGTGGATTGAAATAGTGAATTCAACATTTTCCTTAATGTCTCTGCTTAGTTTTTGGACTATGTTGAGTGTTTTTGTTGCATCAAACCAGGGAGTATTTCAGTAAAACATGTTTATATGTCAGTAGTGTCACAGGTTAAGAGTTGACCATGTGAGGATTGTCGGGCATATTGAACGACAAATCTGGTACAATTCGCCTGTTTTCACCAAACTGACTTTTCTCTTGTTTTGCTTGTGTGATCCAAAGACAAAATAGAGGTTTTTAGCTCTACTTAATGTGTTTGAGTGGATGGAAATGATGGGATGCAGTGATCTGCTACCTTAAATGAATGTGGGCCAGGTGCTCAGAGTCGGGGGGCTAATGGCTCTTTTCTTACCCTCACCCCCCCACTTGTGTCAACGTTGCTTGCAACTCAGCTAATCTTCAAACTCGTCTTCATTTTCACCTCAACTACACACTTTAATGAGTTATGTGACGTGTCTTGCACCATTTTGAGGTTATAATGTAAAAAAATGTCCACAGACATAAAAACACCTTGTAATACATTTCAGTCCTCTTCTGTCATTGTTCCTGCTACACTATGTGTCTCTAAGAGCACATTTTGTCATGGCGACACACACAGACTCAAAAAGTGGAAACACTACTAGCCGTGCTGTTGCAGCTAATAATTAATCTTAAGCTTTATTTGTCTAACTAGTAACTTTGCTCTTCTCACCAGCTTCTCACTTTCGCCTGTCACAGCCTGTCATCATGTGTAATTCCCCGTCTATCAAGCTTCAGAAAGACCAAACATTGCAAAATATTTATCCTTGTGAGGATTAGAAATTTGGAAGATCTTGCAGCCTTGGTGGAAACATCGGTCATCAGACGCTTCTGGATCTGAAATTTCAACACAATAGTTTAATGTCTTTTGGCAGCTGATGAATTGTTGGACTCCCTGTAGGAGCATCTTTCCTCTCAGTAGAAGCTGGTTTTGAAACATACCAAATTCAAAAAACAGGAAATTAACCTGAAAGACTTATAGGAGGTTTTTGCAACATATTTTTTAATCATCTGTAACTTCAAAATCTGTTGTATTGTCCTTTAAACTTCAGCATGATGTTAAAGATACTTGAAGGCCTGTTGCTCTGCTTAATAAGAGCACAGTCGACGTTCCTGCAGACTCATCTTGTTCAGTCCTGTTTGTTTAAGCGACAGTCGATGATAACGGCACAGACAGCAGATTCTCCTGACTTGGTCACCCTCCCTTCTGACCAGCTGCACTGCATGATCAGTGCTGCACTTAACTGTGACCTAATGCAGCAGATAATGCGACATGTCGGGCTGCTTTTCAGGGTGCAGCTGAGTGTTAAGACTAATTGGTCCAAAGCAAGTCTTATAGACTTTCTTTTACTGCCTTTGAGTCACTTTTCTTTACCACAGGAGTGAGACACAGGCAACAGCTAAAGCTACAGAGGAGGAGAGTAGAGGAATTCATATTGGAAAGAAAAAGCTGGGTTTGTCTCTGTTGATGTTGTCGACCAGGTTTAGATACAGTGTGTGTTTCTGATAGACTCCGATTCAAATGTTCATTTCTTCGACTCTGTGAGCTCTAAAGTCTCTGATGAAATATTGATTGTTTTCCAGGGTAAAAAAATTGTTATTCTGAGGAACGCTTAAGTTTAACTGTAGCCTCAATGCAACTTTGACCAAGTTTGCCCCTCAGTGATATGCTTTTCAAGGTAAAATCAACCACATCGATTCTAGATGATGCAGCAGTTTCCCGTAAGTTGTAGATTAAAAAGATAATTTTACAGTATTTCTGTCACAGTGTGTAATGCACTACGGAGAATAACACGAAAGCCAGAAAAGAGAGAGTTTCATCCTGGTCTTAAACCTCTATTTTTCTGCACATCGGGCACCCCAGCCTGGTTAGCACTGGTCCCCACATGCTCAATGCTATTGTTGCGTATGTGTGCATTTCTGTGGAGGATGTGCGCCTTCAGGAACTGATTCAGCAGCTGATATTGAGCGAATGTTACAGTCAGTAATGACTCATGATATGGTTAGGAGGGAGCGCTGAGATGGAATGTAGAAAAAGAAACAACCAACCCCTGAGGGCTTGGAAAACATACTCAACCTTAATCCTCAGCAGAGAGGTACACAGCTCGCCCATCCCCCCGAATGCTTCTCAAATCCCCCCAAACATGGAGTCCGCCACAAGCCCTGTATACACTTGGACTTTCTGCTTGTTCTGCTGCATCCTTTTTCTTTATTTCAACATGATTTAAATGACTATTTTTGTATGAAAGAGCTCATTCATAGAGAAGAGTCCGCAGATGATTACCACCCAAGTCTTGAAGTCCCCAACTTTACTGTTTTGGTTCACTCTCTGCACTCTCATTACTGTTGTTTCCAGCTGCAGCAGGCAGCTGTTTCCAATGAAAAAGCTCTGATGAACCCACAACACACCACCTGCTCTGCACCGAACTTCAGACAGAGTTAGCCTTTAGCTGCTCTAGAGACATTTATTTTTAAAAAAGAGTTGGTGTAGAGCGAGCCAAAGCTGAAAGTTAAATGAACGCTGGATTTATGTTGTGGCCAGAGACATGACTCCGAAAAACATGCTAATGTTTCTTTGAATTAGCTTCAGCTGATCGCTTCACTTATGAGCTGAGTGAAAAACTATAAAGTTACGAGCAGGCCAACCAAAACAATGAGCTGAAAGATGTTATAAATCTACACAAAACTGAACTGTGGAGTCATGTGAGAATGTTCTATACTAGCAAAACCTTTACATGCATGCAGTTACTTGTAATATTGTCAATACAAAAGTATTAAATTATAGCAGCTTAAAACGACATTAGACTTCTTGAGTCTATTGTATTTCTCTGAGCTTCAGTGGCGGCAAACATTTGTGTTTGCATTAAGATATACATGTAAAACTTCGGGCACATTCTGTACAAACAGCTCATACAGCGAGCCCAACCTCCACTGGCCTTAACTCAGCTTGTGGTGAGGGAGTCATTTGTAACCTATGCACCCAGTATGATAATAACCCTCAGACAGAAAAGTCAGTTAATTAGAGAAATACCACAGAGGCACTCACGAAAACTCTTGCTGAGCCCAGCACCCTCCTTGAAATATGTCCAGCAGCCCCTCCTCTACACACTTATGGGCTACAAGGAGCTTCATCAGAAACTTGTGGGATTTTCTGCACCATTGTGTTTCCATAACGGCCCATCCCAACCTTCTCCTCCACAACCAAAACTTCTCAGCGTCTGCCTGTAGTCCCTGCATGAAAAGTGAAACAGTAGTTGGCTCTTTGGCACTTGGGGTGCCGGGTGCTAGCCAAGGCTAGCTGCTTACACAGCTGTGGGTGGCAGTTTTGTCATTCAGGTCTTTAATGTCAGAGCCAATTTCAGCTCCTCAGATAATCATCTTTCACAAGTATTTTTTGAAGTCGAAATACTTGCGGTCGTTTGATTTCCATTTTTTCTGGTTTGAAATGCAAATTGGCGCCATGTCTGGATAGTGTGTCGACGTCGGGGTTTGTCATTTGATACGCAGACGTACTTTATGATCTATCACGTTACACAAAATCACAGGCTTAATTAGGAAACTCAAATTATATCCATCCCTAAATGCTATGTTATTTAAAGCCTTTGAACCAAGCTCCTGCAGTTTGCCTACAGCTAGGACTGGCTTAAAGCCTGGGAGGCATCCAATCCACACAGAGGGCTTTCATTTACTCCCAGCAAACACACACATACACACACACACAAACACACACAACCATATAACCAAAGTATAAGAGTAACCATTTACTCATTCACTGAAACATATAT
>JAQNCA010000015.1:7457946-7469210 GCA_029783725.1 Acanthurus tractus
GAAGAACTTTTCTGATTTACTTTAGTTTGGGCATATCTGCTCAATCTGACTAGTAATCTCCCAGCAGGCTCTGAACGTGACTCTCAACCTTTGCTTTATCAATCTCTGATGGCCGTCTTGGCTGTTGTGTTCTTTGGTTTATTTCTGAGATTTTCTAAAGACTTGAATTCTGATCAACATCGACGTTCGTCACCACAGGATGATGTACTCGTTCTGTACGTTCTCTCTTTTGGATGTAATCTGCCTAACAACATCTTCCCGGAGGCTGCAGCTTGTATTCAGGCATGTGAGTGTGCCCACCCAGAGACAGAGAAACCAACAGTGAGACAGGCAGACAGTCATGTGACCCCCCCTGACCCTTTGTGCCATGTTCTCTAGATGAGTTATGTCTCATTGTTCCTTTCTGTCACTCTTGCATCGGGCCACAGGACAATCAGACTGGCCTCATAGTGCCACATTCACTTCTCCGACCCGGGTCTGATCTCACACCTCTCACTTCACATTCTCATTACTTCAGGCTGTTATTAATTTATTTAATCAATAGCTGTTTAACCTCCCCTCCCGGGAAATCCATAATGGCAGGCTGATTCACCAAGCTGCTACATCACGTTACGAGCATGAGCTGCGGAGCCTCTGCAAGACTCAGATGTTTTTATGAGGTTAAATACTGGCTGTAACACACAGAGTTGCGCATCGTTTGTGTGATGGTAGCATGGCCATCAATCCCAAGACAGCTCTCAAACTTGTAAAGTTAATAACTCGAGTAAGATTCCTCTTTCGTGCACTTTTGGAGCGTTTGAAGTTGACTCAGAGATCCTACTAGACCAGTGGCTCCATTGTTGCCATGGGCTAAAACTCCCCAACCTCCCTGATGAAGATTATGAAACTGGCTTTAAAATAGCGAGCAGCAGCTCACCAGGGCTTTGGATGATTTGAGGCTAAATATATGTAAAAGGCAGCTTGGTCCACAGGCTAGAGTGGGATCTGGGTGGATGGCAGCCAAGGCCTTTGGTGCCTCTTTTTTTGCACTGTGAATCAGTTCGGTAGAAAGATGCCCTGCACACCAAAACCAGGCGTGAGCCGGCAAGACACACACTCTGAGGTTGTGGGTATTGAAGTGAAAATGACTGCAGCAAAACCTCTGACTGCTATGGTGCAGTTGTTTTTCAGCTTATACTAAAATACACTAAAAAATTAGAGAAAAAAGTTAAATATATATGCTATGATGCAGCTTTAAGTGTAAGACAATGACATTTTTCATGTGTATGTTTAGGTATTTGTCAAAAAATTATACAGATAATAAAAAATTCACTATGTAATATGGGGCAGTTCTGTAATGTAATTATGTAAACTGCAACCGACTCATCATCCTGTGCATTCACTTTACCTTTAAATGTCCTCATATCTGTCTGTGTGATGTTAAATGGTGGACTGAGGTGAATCACAAACAGGAGCCCATTTATAGAGTAAAGCTGATAGCAGTAAGTTTACAGTGTTTGACACACTGCATTAAATATGCAAAAATACCATTATAATCTGGTGTTTTACTCAGGTGTTGCAGGAATAAAAGCTAAATCTGAATGTTTTTGTATGTGAGTTTCAGCCTCACGTCCCTGCAGACATTTCAGCTTTAAACAATGCAACAGCTGGATTAAAGTGGAGTATGACGAGCTGTCGTGTTGGATAACAGAAGTTGTCACAACTCAACTCTCTATAGGATGTGACTGACTGTACATTTTACTAAAATTCATATATGTTCCTGGAAGTAGTTTTCCCTTCAGTCTTTTTTTTTTTTTAAAGCACTGTCTGACTTTGAAGTTACTGATTTTTTTCCTAAAATCTGCTGGCATTTGTGCCACTGAAAGCAAAGTGCCTGTCATTCTACTCAAGTCAAATTATACAAGTCGAGTTCGGTCTCTTCCAAGACACACAGGTGGCTCATTCACCGTGTAAGTGCAGGATCGGCTCCTCGGCGGCAGACTGGCACAGGCTGAGGCTCCGAACTGAATGGCTTCAGGTGTAATCCTCACCTGCTCTCTCCCTGTTAATTCCCAAATGTTTTGATTTATTTTGTCTCCCCCTCTGCATTTTGTTTGGGTCTCTTTTCAGCAGTGGAGGGATTTGGCACTGAGGGATTAGTCAAAGTAGCTTCTGTTTATACTGTTCACGCAGGAAGAAAGTAATGTCAAAGCATATCGTCTGCCACATGACATCATGAGTTCAAAACGCATTCACTCTTTCATTCATTCAGCACATGTACACAAAGTTTGTCCTGCACAACTATCCAAATATTGCCCTGTGTACAGTTCAGTGCACCTGGCTCCTGTTATGTGCTCCATAAATGACTCTGTGCTCTGAGTCATCATCCCTTTCTCGTCCTATATTATGTGATTAAAGCAGCAGAAGAAATAGACGCTGATGCACAAAGCCTCCATGCTGAAACACCTGAGCTGTGTTTTCTTTTTTCTCTTTTCACGTCGGTGCGGTTTTTTGTAGTGACTGCCACTTTGTAGTTTGGTTGTTTTGTGCATCTGAGCCCCGAAACAAAGGGCCGCAGCGGTGAGCGTCCACATTGCGTCTGTCAGCGTGGGGTTTTTTTTTGGTTTTTTTTTTCTGTTGCTTGTGTGCATAAGAGGAGGGAGCGGCCCTCGCGCTGCAACACATGGAGCCCAGACTAAACAACACGAGACGAATGTTTCCTGAATCAAAACCTGGCACGAATGCATGTCAATCTGCCCGTGTGACTTGACGGGCTTACTGAATGAATCACATTCACAGAAGAAGAAGAAGAAGGGACAGAGTATAGTAGCAGAGTGGAAAAGACAGCAGAAGAGAGAGGTAGTTTGTTCATTTCAAGTTTGGATTCCCCCCCCCTAGTGGGATTAGTTCAAGTATAATTCTAGTTTATTACAAATAAAGGCCCATTTTTACAATTTGGGCTGTCATTTTTTATCTGTAATAACAGCTTTTTACTCACTTGGACTGCAGAACTGAAAATGTCAGACCGAGTTAAATACTCAGTGCTCAGACTGTTGTACAGGATTTAAAGGGGCACTCCATTGATTCAACTCATAAAATGTAGTTTATTTATAACAAGGAGCACTGCTCAGCCTGTGAAGGTTTTTTATTGAATGTCATCTGTCGCTCTGGATGGAGAGCTCCGAAGGCAGCGAAAATAAACCGGGTGATGTCATCAAGGTCATCTCCATCGAGCTCGGAGACGACGGATAAACAGGAAGTCTGCTTTACAAACTCTGGATTTGGAGTATGAAAGATCAGGGTGTTTACCAGACATGGAGGTTCTAATGAAAGAAGCTATCAAGTTGCATCATGGGAAATTAAGGATAAAGTGTTTTGGTCAACACATATTGAAAGTCGGGGTCTCCCTGCATCCACTGCATCAGTTTTTATTTTTAATCTGTTGCCTTTTGAATCCCCCATCTTCCTTCCTGACAGCACGGCGTTAAACGGCCTGAGTTCCCCTTTAAGACATTTCCACGTCAGCCAAATTTACTCAGAAGAGAAAAAGAAGAAAACAAGACAAATTGCTTCCCAGATGTTCCTTTTTAAACATCCATCAGTCTGTTGACAAACCAAGTCTAATGAGTCTGTGTTCAGACAATTTGGCTAAATTGTTGTTAGCATGTTTGGAGCCTGTCTGGTTTGTAACTGCTTGTTTATCCGAGTCTTGTTGTACTATGTTGTACTCGTGTCATCACAGTTTCAGTAGCTGCTTCAGCAAGAACAGTGTTATCATAACCAAAAAATTACAAGACTCCAAAGTGTAAGAACCCTATAATTATCCTTCAAGCTTCTTTTTTTTTACAGATTTTCTGAAGAGATAACTGCATCTAAATCCACTTCACACACTTTCGCCTAAATCCTGAACATCCTTTTTCACTTCAGGGAAGTTTTATCTCACAGAGTCCAACATGTGTTTTAAGTTCCAGCAGCTCTTCAGTTCAGTCTGAACCGTCCCACCCACAAGGTGTTACCATCATGCGACGATGGGACTGTTAACAACACCAACAAAAGCTCAGTGTGCTGCTGTCGACCTGCCTCCTCCCACACGTCACCTTTCACCTCACTACCCTGCAACCCCCCACCACCACCACCACCCACCACCTCACACCTCCACCCTCTTTTAGTTCACCAGAAAAAAAAAAAAAAGCCCGGAGAGAGCCGGCCTGGCAGAGTCTGGCTGGCTTAGTGAGACGGTGAATTAGAGGCCGGGGCTTTAGGGAGAAGGGGTTGAGGTATCGTGGTGAAAACCTTTGGCAGACTTTGGGAAAGGCGCCTTGTTTTGGAGACGGAGCTCTGGGGCTCTCTGGGGGCCGCGATGGGCTGAGCCTCGCTGCGGTTTGTAACAGCAAGCTGTTGGATTTGGAGAGAAAGTTCCAGACACACCCCCCCCAACCCTTACTCAATACTGCTAACCCCCCCTCCCCCCCCCTCCCTCCCCTCTTTTCCTTCATGCCTGGAAAAGTGTATCTGTCTCAGTGAGACATTCAAGCAGGAAGCCCCCTCCATGTGTTTCTCTCCAGCCTACCAGCCTCGCACCCATCCTCCATCTTCAGCCTGTAGCCTACTTCTACGTCCCTCTTCTATTCTGGATTGAGAAGAGCCAGGCTTCAGGTCGTGGTCAAGAGGGAACACACACACACACACACACACCCACACACACACACACACAGAGAAGCAGACGTCTACATGTGACAAGCCCCCGCCAAACAATAGCTGCTGGCTGAGTGAGAGGAGGGGGTTGGACAGGCAGCGGTAGTTCCTTGGATGGCCTGATTGGAGCATAAACAGCAGCCCAGGAAGTGCTGAAGTAAGAGAGAGAGAGGGAGGGAGGGAGGGAGGGAGGGAGGAGAGGGGCAGGGAAGGGGGGGATTAGGGGAAGTGTGCGGATCCGCCGGGAGAGAGTGAAAAAAGTTTGGGACTGCGATGGTGTGAGCGGCGGCGGCGGCGGTGTGTTCGTTAGTTTGAGTCAGTCTGGTCGCGTCTGAGACTTTGGCTTTTTTCTTCTTGCTGTCAGGACGTACCGTATTTGAAAGAGCCTGAGAAGAAGGAGAAAAAAAAAGGTGAGTAGCTGCATCTCAAACAAGGACACACTCACACACACACACACACACACTCACACACACACACACACAGACGCAGGCTTGCTGTCACACAGATGTGAACTTCAAAATGCACAGATGCTCAGTCACAACACATGAGTACAAACAACAACACCCACTTTTTTCTCCTTCCTCTCTCTATCTTCCCTCCGTGGATTTGAACTGATGCATTCTGAGGCAAATACTCTTGCACGGTTTCAGAAATGGCTTGTTATTATTGCACGCCATGTCATTTTTCAAGTCCAGAGGGTTTTTGAATGGCATTCAGTGTGGTGTTCTTAATGTGTGTGCTGTTTGCTGATGGTTTCCTCTGGCTCTGAAAGCTGCTTGTTTTGCATAGCTTGTTTTTTTTTTTTGTGTGTGTGTGTGTTTTTTTTTGTGGTGCCTTGAACTGCGGCCAGCTATTCAGTGTGTGAAGCAAAAAAAAAAGGAAAAAAAAAGGAAGGGGGGGGCATCTAATGTGTGTGTGGCTGTGTCTAATTAAGCTAATGGGGGAGATGAGTGGTGCGGGTCAGACCATGAGAGGCCGAACTTGAAAACACAACGGTTACTTTCACAGAGCACCGTCCCTGCACAAACTATCTGTTACATTAATTGTCGCAGATTTTTTGACCGCTGCGCATCCTCCTTTTAGAGATCATAGAGGAGTGATATCTGCAGATGAAAGCAAGCTGATGGGAGATCAGATTTAATGTGGATTTACCCATGTATGGTGCTGTTTGCTCTGTGGATCAAATGGTTTGTTCAAAAATTTTTTTTCCCAACGGGGAGATGCTGCGTTCCTCCTCTCAGACTGAACATCACTGTGAGTTTTGCAGCTTCAAAGACACTGTGATACTCGCACATCACATAGATTCACAGGCAGAGAAGTAAGCTGTAGTAAATACTGACCTCTTTTTATCTCCCAGCTAAGCCTTTTAGTGAGCACTATTTCACTTGTTTGTCACCGCACTGCAAATAAAAGTAGCATTTTAAGTATCTTCACTGTCTCAACAAGCTGATTTTTTTTTCCTGTCTCGAGTGCCCCAGAAGTGCTGGAATGGCTTTTATTAACTTTTTCCACTGTTGAGTAGATTTACATCTGGAGAGGACCGGCCTGTCCAAGCACAGCAAATGGAAAAAAATTAATTTAGAGCAAAAAAAAGTTAATTCACAGACGTTCATGTGGAAGTGTTTGATATGAATCACACTAAATGTCAAACTTGATTTTTAAAATCAGCATAAAATGGTCAAAAAAAAAGGAGATTAAACTAATAAATGCTCAGCAAAGAAACTCCCTGTCAGAAAAAAGACTTGTTAAAAACCAGATTCCCTCATTAAATTGGTTCTTTTTTTTTTTTTTTTTTACAAGTAAAATCCTTAGGCTGCCCTGAAATTTGCCTTTTTCCAGCTTCATTAGCGTTTTTTGCAAAAGTCTGGAATGAAACGTGTGTGTGTGATGTTTCCGTAATCCTGCTTTTCACCAGTCAGGTTTTCAGTGATGAGTGTGATTCGCTGCGTCTCTTTCAGCAATGAGTCGATCAACTTCACTTCCCCCCCCCCTGCCAGGAGGGAAGGTAAACAAGTCGGACAAGAGTGCCTCGTCAGAAAAAGACAAACGAGCTTGCACCCTTGCACCCCATTCAGAGCCCCCCCTCCCCCCATCCCCGAACCTCATCCTTCATCACTCGTTCCGGCTCTTTGACAGCACTAGACAGTCTCACACAAGTTTTCTTTGTGCTGTGCTGATGTAGCAAGTTGTCAATTCTCTCAAAAGACCAAAGGAAACTGTTATTAACTGGAAGGCAGCGCTTTGGCTGCCAGTTTGATTCAGCCAAGCTATTTGTCTAAGTGCTAGCATATGAGGCGCGGTGTATTTGGCAGTGTTTTTACAAGCAGGGGGCTCGCTCACAGTAGCTCCTGACCATATGTCTCCATTTGTCTGATATCATTACGGGACGTTAAGGTTACGTCTTGACCAGTTGATTACCTGACTGGACAGCTCCCTTGCGTCAGTATCCAGACACAACACATCACGTCTGGATCTGAAGTAGGAGATCAAGAGCTAACCTGGGCCATATGCAGTAGCTGATGCAAATCTTTGGGGGGTGGTGGGGGGCTCGCGGAGTTTGACAGCTGCCACGGGACATTTGAGCTGGTGGAAACACACCTGGGCCGGTGGCATTTGGCCGAGGAGGGCTGGGGGGCGGGGGGTTGAAGAAAGGCCTGAGCAGGTGTTCCTCCTGCGAGCTGCCTGCCTGCAGCGTCATCCCTCATTGGGCCCCCGGCCAACACACACCACGTCTCATTGAGCTTCAGCGTTTGATCAAACCTCATTACCGGGCTTTCATTTCAGCTCCTGCTTGTGGTTGAGTTATGGATATGATAAGACATTCCCCCTGAATGAAGCTCCCCAAAGTGCATTTGCTTGTTGTTTCGTGGTTTTTGTAAAATGAAAAATACAGAAAGAGAGTAAAAAAAATGCTCTTACAAATATTAAAGTGGCACTTTTCCAAAATTACACTTAAAATGCTCAATTTAGACCACAATATCAACTCGTTTCATGTTTTTCTTTTTATGAAGGAAGTCTTTTAATGAATGTAAATCTTTTGTGGCTCATCCAAAGAAACAGAGACTCTGATTCTGGAAGGAGATGTAGATATTTTCTGCCTCTGTGCCTTCGACAGTCTTGGCCGGGGGCACGGTGTTTTCAGCTCGTCCACTCTCATGAACATGTTATCTTGGGAAAGCCTCCAGGGAGGTTTTTTCATATTTAGCACAAACATCCACTTGGACTAAAGAATGAACTAATTAGAATTTGATGGCTAAAGGTCAAAGGTCACTGGGACCTCACAAAAACACCTTATTGGCCGTTACTCAAGAATTCATAAGCTGATTATGACGACATTTCACACAAACGTCCAACAGGATAAAATGATGAAGTGATGACATTTCATGTCCGAAAAGTCAAATGTCGGCTTCACTGTGACATCATGATGTTTTTCTGAACCTTTTTCTGGTCCTCACTGGCATCATAACTCAGGAACAGAAGAGGAGATTGTAACCATATTTCACATTTGATCAGATACTGAACTGGTGACACTTATCTGGGTTTTCCCTGCTGGTTTTAAGATGCATGTGAACCCTCCACTTTTTGAAATGTGTTGCTTTTCAGCAGCATTATCTCTATTTGAAGCTTTGCAGTCGACCACAAGCTCGCTGGTTGTGCTGATATTGAGCTTCAGGTCATTGTTGTTGCGCCATGTGATGAAGCTCTCTATCAGTCCTTTGTACTTTTCTGTAAAAACAGTCTCTTAGTGAAGACAGCATGTATGTACAATCTCAGTATTAAAATCAAATTACTTAGCCTTTACTATTGAAATTATGGGCAGGCTTGTATGTAAACTGCAACTTGAGTGGTCTGCGGAGGCAAACAGGCGGGAGGTGGGAATTCTAGTGAATGCCATTCAAATGATAACATCTGAAAGCTCTAAAAAAAGAACTAAAGTATACTAAGAGTTTACTCACGCTGCCATTTTTAATGACAGTCATGAAACATCAGGCTAACACTTGTTTTGTAAGTTGGATGTACTGACCCTTTAAAGTGAAAAGCCTGATTTCCATCTCAGCCTACTTGTTGGTTTCCCGGTTTAATAAATCCTGACTTTCTTCACAGGGTCACCTTACAGTAAACTGTCCACTGCTGATATCATTTAAATAGTTTTTTTTGCTCAGTAAGCTTTTAAGTTTTTTTTTCCTGAGGCCAATTATATTCTCAATTAGCTACGAACAACTGATCTCCTCCTCCAGGAAGATCTTCTATCGTTTCCGCAGCTCAGACCAGGAGCTGTGCTCGTAGCCAAAACAACTCGAGTCTAATAGAGGTGGGGACGATTGCAAGGTGTAATCACACGGAATCTTTTTGTCACTTTAATTGACTTCTTCCTGCTGTAAATTGACCTCATTTTCAGCCAAATAATTTTCTGTGGAGCAGTTTAAGGCACTCTTTGAAAAATCTTTTATTTCTGCGATGAAGGGAAGAAAGTGCAGCGTATAACACCTTATCTTGCTGCCCTTTAAAGGAGCGGAAGATAAGCCATTTCTATTAAACACTTAGATTTTTTGGGGGCTCCTCTTAGATGCGAATAAAATGACTTTCTCTCAGCGACTAATGTCAGCATTTGTATGACTTGTACAGAGAAATAATGACTGACCAGCAGGAAAATGATTTCATAAGACGAGGATTTGTAGGTTCAGCTAATAATGACTAATAATCATCAGTGTCAGTTTCCTCAGTTTCCTTCCTTCTTCCCATCTCCTTTCCATTTGATATCCACACACCGGCCTTAATGGAAGAACTGGAGGAAATCTGAAGCAGAACAGAACAAACTTTGCTTAAAAGATGGAAAAAAAAAATCCGAAAATGACACACAAAGATGATGCTGTCTGTTTTGTGCTGTCGGGCAATAGTAGAGGCTTACGTTAGACCTCAGCATTTGCTCGAGTCATCGCCGTAGGCTTTACTGTGACAAGGATTATCCACAGAGAAAAATCATGCTTCCTGTCGTGATGTCGGATGCTGGTGGAGCGAATGGAAAATTTGCCAAGACATAATATTGGATTTTTTTCTCCCCGTTATTTTTTTTATGTAGAGCGTGCTGGGAAAGTCACATTAGGTGAACCTACAAACATCTACAACAAGTCTCATTGGTTTGAAATAAAAAATGGCCTACTTGGGTGACACGAAGTTCAAAAACATCTGACATCTACAAGTTTCGCCCACTTCATTAACTCCACCTATTCAGTGATGTCATTTGTTTGACCTCTTTTTCTGGCAGTAATGAAAAAACTGGGGGGGGGGTTTAGACAAACGTTCCCCACCCACAGGCTCATATGGAGGCTCAAGCGGACACTGCTCCAACACTCTCCGGTCGCCGTTAACCCCCCCAGCTCTGCTTCTCCCTGTGTAAACATCCCTCCGCCTCTCCCATCTGTCTGCTCCTCCAAGAATTTGGTTTGACGTGGAGCCTCCCACAACTCACAGGAACATACCGGGGCTGTTTTTGTCATCCTTTCGCGTACGCAGAAGCAGAAGTCGTACGTTTTGTCCACCGGTCGTTGAGATTGAACAAAATATAATTTTCACTCCTCAAATCTAGAAACACCCCGATGTGTCAGGCCTGAATTAACTCACGTCACTCTCACTCTTTGAAAGTGCATGAGGCACTTGAGATTTCCTGTCCCCGTAAAGCGTTTGTTAATTAAGAAAAGCCTGAATTTGAGTATTAAAGCTGCCTAATCCCGATAAATATGGATGAGACTTCCGTCCTGAGCCCGATTTAGCAACCTGCTGTGTCTTGCCCTTTTTGCTCTGATGTTAGCGTTTTGATGTCGTCTATCGACCGAATTGACCGCTTGCTAATGACTCATTATCTTGGCATGATTTCATAATTATCTCTATGCCTGACCAACTCCATACAGTCTCATTTGGCCACGGTTTGAGATTATTAAACTCCTATTTCTGAAACTGTTCTGTAAAGCCTGTGACACACAGGATGTTTTTGTTAAGCCGGGCTATTCTGGGAGCAGCAGCAGCAGCTACCTGAGCCCTCGAGTTGGAAGTTTTGAGGAAACCTGACTTCTTCTTGTACACGGCCTGTTTTGGTCTGTTTAAAGAACTCCTTCCTGCTTGGACTGATAATAGACTAGACCATGTAAATACTGGAAAGAGGCCCAGCAGAGCACTTAAATGAGTATCAAATAAAACCATTTCAGGCTAAACGCGATGATGTACACAGAAAGCCGCTATTTTTGCAGCGTGCATGGATACGTGAAGGCACTGAATCAAATCTGTTTACTCTGAGGACTTTATTTAAGTAGTTGTAGGATTATACAAGTGTGACACCTCTTAGCTTCAAATCCGCACTGCGGTTGATAACAGATTTGGTCACACGTGATGGCTGCAGCTGCGAATAACTTTTTCTTCGTTATTTTTAGCCCTGCAAGTGGAATTTCACGTGACATTCATAGTTTTTGTTAACTTCTATGAGGCACCTTCAACAGGCCATAATATCACTCTGTGCAGCACTTTGAGTTTTCTGACCAGCAGTCTGTTTTTCTGTACAATGAGCATTACAGCCTCACAAAACCCCCTGATGAGGC
>JAQNCA010000015.1:7492099-7509469 GCA_029783725.1 Acanthurus tractus
AGAACCAAGGTCAGCTAGATAACACTGGCTCTGAGCTCGCATTAACTCCCTGCGATGGATCTGAGAGTTATAAGAGAAGAAAAGAGTAAGGAGGGTGTCTTGTGGGATTATTGTTCTTTTTTTTTTTTTTTTTTTTTACTTAAACTGCACTAAGACAAGGGATCATTTATCGTCTTCCACACCAGGCTCAGTTATTCTGCTATAATTAGAGTATCACAAGAGTGAAAAGAGATGATCCAGTAAGCAAACATGCAAATTATTTCATACCAAAACACTTACACCCTTGGGATATTTTTACAGAAACACCTCCTTGTCGCAGCCCGTTTTGCACCTTGTGTCTTAAATCACACAATCAGACACTGTGAGCAGCAGGTCTGCAAGCGAAAAAGAAAAACATCTGTTTTTAATCATCGCACCTCCTCCTCTGACCACCGAGAGCAGGAGCAGGGCTGTTTTTTTTATTAGCATCTGCCACCTCTGCATGAAGTGACACGTCGAGCCCCACCTTCAGTAACACACACACACACACACACACAAGAAGCATGGGGTTAATGATGGCCATGCGTTCGACCTGCCAGTTAACAGGGGTTATTTGGGTTTGAGGAGGGGGGGCGAGGTTGAGTTGTTGGGGTGCAGCACCCCCAGCTGTGAGGACAAGCGGACTGCAGTGTGGCGCCAAGGCTGTGTCTAATCCTGGGTGTTGTTGGGGGGGGGGGGTTTAAGCCGCTCTGACAGAAGGCCCTGATGGACCTGCCTCTGATCACCGCTGATAATGAGTGAAGCCAGACAGAATTTTACACACCGCCTCAAACGCATCGCCACCGTCGTTAGTCAGACCAGCTAATCAGGTCTGAGCTCTTTTCAGTGCATCATAACAGAGTGGCATTAGCCCGAGCTTAAGCTAGCAACAGAAGTCAGAGTTGTCTTCAGATACGCTGTTGCTCCTCAGCTTTCACATGCAGACACTTGTTATGAGGATCCTACAAAGCTCTGTTTTTTTCTTGACAGCTTTTGCAGAGAACGGAGGTGAAATGTCCGAGACCTCTTTAACCTCACGGCCTTCAACATTCCTCTGAGTACAATTAAGACCATTTGTCAATACAGCAAGCCCAAAGAGCCTCTTCTGTGGACCGCTCCTTGACATAGTTCATCAAATTCTCCATCATCTCGCAAAACTACAAATAGACCGAACTCCATCGATGCAGGGAAGGCAAACAATTTAGATTCTTCAAAACAATGTTAATGGATTGGCTGACAATTGGTGGAAAAAATCAAATTGGAGGTTTAGTCAAGTGTATAAATATTTTGGTCAAAAATGATGCAGTGCACAACAAACAAGACAAGACTAAGCACAACCACCTGTATTCTCGCAAACAAATGAATAACCTGAGATCTACTTTGTTGTCAGTCACAGAAAAGCCTGTAAGCTCTCCACCTGCAAATGTCACATCTTTCACACACGTATTTACCTGTTTGATTGCTTCATTTACGTTTTCTTTAGAGGCTGAAGGCATCTTGCCATCCTTTGTTGGTGCCGGTGATCTTTTTTTGTCAGCGAGGCAATGCCAGTCAGAAGTTCGATTGAGGAACTAAGTGGCTCATTGAGTAGCTAAGATAATCGACAAAATACGTTTGAGTCAGGATGATGAAATGCTGTTGTTGTTGATGCTCAAGTCTTTGCCATGTTTTTGTGTGTCGCTGACGTTGCTCTGTCCTCATCTGGAGCTCCAGCAGCCAGATGCAAGTTTGAAAATCTTTCATTTTGATTGATCGCAAATAACTGGCACAGCTGTTAATATTTCTGATACGCTGGCAGAGAGATTCCAAGTTTAATAACCTGCAGAATGGAACGGGGGGAGCGAGCAAGAGGAGTCCCCCCCCCTTGTTTTATCTATCCGTACCTTTGCTTTGCAAGTCTTTGCATGCAGCCCGACATCTGGACTCCACCTTGGGCCAAAGGTATGAACCAAACTTCAAAAGGCAAAAGCGGAGACAGAGGATGATTTTACCACTGACAGGACCAGCTCCAAGCATCTGGCTCGAACCTCATTTTGATCTCCCGTGCTTTATTTCCAGTTGGCCCCTTCTCAGTGGAGATGAAGGGGTGGAGTGTGAGTGTGAGGATGGAGGAAAGCATGGCAGCAAGCTGGCTGGCAGTCAAAAGACTTGCTCTTTCTAAATGTTTAAAAAAACCTTTTCCAGAGGATGGAACAAGAACGCAGGGTTTTCACTTTTACCAAATAAGATGACACGGGTGATATGAAACACCTGGAATATGAGCGAGCGAACGGCGGGGAAAGTGTGTATCCAAGGCATCAGCAGTTAATGGAATCGGTAATAAATAAAACTATTTGACAGGAGTGGAGCATGCGCTGCAGTTAATCACGGCACCTCCTCCTCAGGTTGACATCATAATCTACCCTTAACAAGTGTTCACATTATGTCCGTGCAACTCAGCCCCTGCTGCGTTTTGATTAAGCTGTTTTGCACTGTGCACTGTTAACATGGTGGCAAACAAAAGAAGCCAGTCACGAGCCCTAAAGCTTAGTGCACAGAAAACTCGGTGGTGATTTAGCACCATAAGAACCAATGGGTGCTGTTGTTTGTTGACAGTGAAAGTTTTTTTTTTCAAATAGGCTACAGCTGAAGGATCGGGACTGTGTTTCCTTGTGTGAGCAGTGTTTCTTATTGTGTCTCTCAGGGGTCAAAAGCAGGTCACGCGGGTCAGAAGTGTGCATGTTACTACCAGTCGGGGAGAAGGGGGAAAAAAAAAAAACAATGGACAGTGATAAAAATAAGCAGGAGATAAGCAGAGAGAGGAGAGTAAACTGTAGCTGACAGTGTTTACATGACGGTGAGGAGCAGTGGAACATGTTTTCAGAAAATGCAGGAACATTGGATGCAGTCCTATCAGGCTTAATTAAACTCAAGTTTATTACTGATTATCTGACTCTTTTTTTTTGCATACACACTCACACACACACACACACATACAGACAGACGGGCAGAGAAACTCTCCTCTGGGAGAGTGGGTATAATAAATCTTAGGCTCACTGGAGGAGCTGATGTGGTCCTCGGTGACTTGTTAATTAGGCATGAATAGCAGAGCCATTATCAGGGCTGCTTTCATGGGACGAAGAGGAGTCTTGACACTTGACAAAATACAGTGATTTAAAAACAGCGTACACTTCTGCCACATTGCTAGCAAATAAAGGTAAAGCTTTTTCTATTTGTTTTTTGCTTTAGCTGTATTAGAATCAAACCCTTGTGATTATATCTGATTATTTGTGAGTTTGTGTGTGTGTGTAACTGTGTGCCGATGATGCTGGACTCCAGTTTCTCTTGAGTGAAGAAAGCTCTCTTTGTCTTGGGGACCACAGGAGCCACACACACACACACACACACACACACACATCCACACATTGTCAGATACTCCTCCTGTGAGGCTCAAATTAGACCTGGAAGGTTTAGGAGCGCGACCTGGTTCATGTGAGGACGTGTCATATAAACGGGCCTGTTCGAAACATGAGCGCACGGCTTCTACTGCTGAGCACATATGGATGGGTGCCCTCATTGTGTTTCACCAGAGAGGGCTCCTGTGTTTTTCTCAGCCTTATTCAAATATTTACAGAGTTATTCTTGGATGTAGCAAGTGTTCAGAGCTGTTAAATATGTCTCAGTCTTGATGAAATAATATCGAAGAACAAGTTCAGGCAGATCATGGCTCTGCAGCCCCGTCAGCAAATAGTTTGCATGTATTTATTTGCTAAGAGAGACAGCAAGCAGGAAGGGGTGAGAGACCTAATGTGCGCTCACTCGTAGGTGCATGCAAAGCATTGCATGCACGACTGGTAAATGATCTGCCAGAGCCTGTCTAGTCTTAACCTGTCATTTTATGTAATATCTTGACTTGGAAATGAGGCTGGAACAACAATAACAACACAACACCTTGTCAATAAAACTTTGTATGCCTAGCAACATAAACGTCTCTTCCCGAAATGATCTTAACAGTTGTTTGTTTTGCATCGGTATTTGAATGTGTAAGCATGTCGTGCATTGGGTGTGTCAGAGCATGGCTGCTCTATATGACCAAGGCCTGCTCAGTATGTCTTGCTTCGGCCTCCAGGATCCCTGTAGGGTGAGTTGGGTCTTATCTCCTCAGGACACAAGTGTCATCTCTCTCTCTGTCTTCAGCCACAGCCACAGGGCAGCGAGATGGACGCTGAGATTGGACATGGGGATTAATGTCAGGAGCTGCCGTTTTAAGATGAAATGTATTTTTTTTTTAGCGCTGAATGGGAACTTTATGGAGTTTTAGAGCTGTTTCAGGTATTAGACTCTCCGCTCATAAGCCGCTGGAATAGCCTGCATGTCAGAAATATTTGAACGACATGATTTGGGCAGACATCCCTCACTCGCCGCCACAATCTCTGCCTCACACAATGGGGCACGAATGCATAAAGGCAGACATACAAACAATGACTTTCCCCCTGCTGTCCGCCGGGTGTGGATTGTGTGTGCTTTTTCGTATTGTGCCGTTGGATAGATTTGGATGTGGGGCGGTGAGTGCATTGGATGTGAGGTAGAGCAGAAAGGGAAGCGAGCAGGACAGGGCAGTTGTGCAGAGCGAATGCTACAAGGGCTGAAATAACAGCAGAGGAAGAGACCCTGTTTCCTTTAGACCAGGGAGTTTCCAGTCTCACATGGAGTCACTGCTGGAAGGAGATCGCCACTGGTCTGCTGTGGTAAATACTGCATTAATGCTTTTTTTTTAAGACAAGTATTTTGTTCCGGATAGATTAAAGATGATTTATATATTCATAAATCCATTAAAGGAGTCAGCCTGAGACAGTGTTTCTCCTCTGCTAACTCCATTTGGCTGATTTATCTGATGGTTACTCAAAGTTGACTTTTGTAACCTCATTCAGGGGAGGGGCTGATGTCTGCTGGTGATAACCGTGACTAACTCATGTATGCGTGAGTGGGTGAAATCAATTGGGGACGGTGTAGCTCAGTTGTTGGAAATGTCACAAGTGACGGAAGAGATAGTCATCTTACCTCCTCTCAGCGCTGGGTCAACAAGCGCAGTATTGTGTCTGCTCAGATTATGCACTTCGTTTGCAATCTGACAGATCTGCTCGATTGTATTTCACAAAGAGATGCGAACAGTTTGGGTTTAATGAATTTACCAATAACTGCGCAGCGCGGTCTGGCGATTATGAACTTGCAGATTGAGGGCCTTTGCGTCTACATGCAGCTTCACCTTTGCTGTCAGCTTTGACTGTGGATACTATAAAGTCATCTCCCTTTAACACACCAATTAACAAGCGAGCCCATCTCTGAAAGGTCATCTGGGGATTTGGATGAAGGGATTAGAGGAGGAATGCATCAGTGGAGGGAGGGAGAGAGGGGATGTGGTTGCAATGAATGGGAATGGATGACTAGGGGATTTTAGTATAATGTCATTAAGGCTAGGGGAGACAAAGGATGATGGTCTGTCCGCAGACAGCATACGGACTCAGCGCTGACGGGTTGATTGACAGGGGCTTTATGCTTCAAAGTTGAGCAGAACTGCAGTGGCACAGAGTTTTTTGGTTTTTTTTTTCAACTCACACAGGTGTTTTTAATGAACTCCTGCAGGTTTGCATCTGTTTTTTTAAACCTTTATTTTTGTGGAAAAACATTGTAGTCTAAAACAGATGACTGCACTTTTTTTCAGTGTTTGACTCAAGGATGCAAATTCTGTTTGCATCTTTCTCAAATTGATACCACTTCAACCAGACAGTCTCAGTCCTCTAGGATAAGTCAAGTTAGGGGTTAACAGTCTGCGGAGCCTTGTCCGTCCTCTGTTTACGTGTTCGCCATACAGATCAGGCCAGGTAATTACAGTTACCTCTATTTCCGCTCCCCAGAGCAAGCGGCGAATTAGCATCTTAAGTAGAAAGCTGAGCTCACAACGCTGGAGTTTGTTTTTGAAGCCCCCACAAACTTCCTCCTTCACTCTCATGTTTACATTCTGTCACATACTCTAAAGACAATATTGAATAAATGATTGAAACTTGTTTCTCTGGTTGCATGTGTGTGTGTGTGTGTGTGTGTGTGTTCGCTCTGCTTGTGTACATGAGAGATGATGCGTGACTGCATGTTATTGCAGTAGGATCCTATTAAAGATAAATGCATCAACATAAACACCGTCTTTCACTTCTCCGCTTGACTTGTGAAACTTGCGGTGTATCGCAGGGGGGTAAATAGGATTGACATGATTGCAGAGAGAATGCACTTCCTTTGTATGGCAAAATCCAGGCTACATTACCAGAACAACTAATTATGTTGATTATACAAGAAAGGAGGCACCAATCGTTGGGTTTTATGTAGGTTGGCAGCAGGTGTGGTGCGTGACGCTCGGGCGGTTTTTGAAGCTACATTTGTACTTAAATCTCCACAAGTGCACCAGCAGGCTCCTGGCGGAAGCTGTCATTATTCTTAACAATCGTGATTTTACTTTAATGGCCCCATCTCGGCTCGACATGTCAGTCGTGTCTGTCAGGAGCTGAGACAGGGGCTGCATGATGCAACATAATCTGTTCTGCTTTGGGAAATTATACAACATTGTCCTCTTCAGTTGGAAACGGCTTTACAACGGTCAGGACATGTGAGGGGTAGCGATGAAAAGCATCCATACTGTACATGCATGCCCGCTTGGTGCAGGAGGGAGAAGTGAAATGTCAGCAGTGTGCCGTGTAACAAATGTAGAAGCACTCACCTGTGAAATTTGAATATTGCAAATATATATTTTGGAAGTGCAGAGACACGCAAACATCAGACCTGAGCTTTCTTTGTATGACAGCACACTGTTTGTCAGACTACCGTTGCATAAATGTTTTCAGGATGTCCTGCGCTCGGGTCAGATTTTCTGGAACAATGGCCTTACTCACTCATGCACGCACTCTGTCTCTCTTTGTATCCCTCTTTCTTTCTCTTTCAAACACACACACAAAACACACACCCAGCACACATTCAAGCTACTTACTTTGTTTCATCTGCTTTTTTCTGTGAGCATGGTTCTTTGCTCAGTCATTGCTTGACCACATTACTCTACAGTTGACAGTCATTGAATATACAGATTCTTCAAGCTTTGTTTAAGACAATGTGAAACCTCAACGTGCCTTTGTGAGCTGATGCCAGAGGGAAAGGTTCAACAGCTACAAAAACAAGAGCATTTAGATGAAGCAAGTTCAGGTTATTCGAGTTATTTCCAGACCTGCTCTGACATACTTGAATCCTATTGAATATTTGACACAGGTCTCATAATAGCAACCTGCTGTCACTGGCTACAGCACGACATCTTTGTAGCACCGACGTTTTCTGATTTCTCTGACACATTTGAGATCTATTTTCAAGACACGTTCCTTCCCTAAGAGACTCTTTTTATGACTTTATAACGAGTCATATCCCCGTGTATAAGCTAATGTTGGTGTCTCAGTTTCACATTTATCACAGCTGTCAGAGCAAATGGAGGGTACAGAGAAAGTCGCTGCTGAAAAAGCAGAATTGCACACTATAGGGTTTTGACTGAAGCGAGGGATATCACTGCTGTGGAATGTGCTTTAGGTGTGAGACGCTTGAGGCAGGTTTTTTAGGTGCTTTTAGTGGTTTGCCTGTGGTTTTCCCATCTGGACCATAAAGCAGGAAGTGGTTAGCCGAGACAGGAAGTGGCTTTTTGGTGCGAGGCGCTGCAGCAGTGTCACACGTAGCTGCTGTCAGAATGATGATCTCTGCATGCGTGCATGGGAAAGAGGGAGGGAGAGAGACAGAGGAGTTCATCGGAGCTAAACTGTTGACCTTTGGAGGGGACAACTCATTTGTCAGATGTTGACTGGTGTGGAGTGGTTGAACTTAATTACCCCCTTTTCCACACGGTGGCAGAAGGTCTCATTTGCAATTTTCTCTATTTTTATACGTGACCACTCCTGCTAACTATCTTTGTTTTCAATGCATTTTGTTGTTTTCCAGCTGTCACATTGTGTTTTTTGAAATATTTTCCTGGCTAACTTTCGATAGCAACAGTTTTAACCACTGTAATTAAGACTACTGTTGGAAGAGGCTAACCTAAACTTTTTCTTAATATAAATAAACGTGCGTTATAAGTAATAAAATACTATCTTTTTGGGTTTTATGCTGCCGGTGGTTTTGCCACACTGTCATACGACCGGTGGCTCATTGCCTCTAATGCTAGCTTCTTAGCAACTTTTTTTCCACATAATGGTAGTGACTGAGGTTTTCGCCTAACTGTGCTTATATTACACTGTGGTTGAACATATCAAATTTCAGTGGCTTTATCCTTGTACTGTATGACACATGGTGGTGGTTTCTGTGACGTCAAACATGTTTCTGAACAGCCACTGTCTGAGGCTCAGTTGGCGGTGCCTGTCCTCGCTAAACAGTTCCATGCTAATCCCAAAAATGGGCACAGAAGAGGAGCATAGACTTCTTGGTGGCATGTTGGTACAATAAACTGCACTGAAAACAAGTATTTGCGTAAAACACTCTCCAAAGGCACCAACACGGCTCAGAGGTCAAGTTTAGCGACTGCTGAGGTTTCACCTTGCAAACAGCTAGCAGCTAACTGCGACTCAAAATGGCCATTCCTTTAATTATGTATCATTTAGGCTTCATCATGAAACCCTAAGTCCTATCTGATGGCTAAAGTATTCCCTAAGTTGTTTTTTTTTTAATGCAAAAAGTGCAATAAACTTGCAAAACAAAATATTTAAGTAAACTTTTCTTAAGGTTTAAGTTTGAATGCAGGCTCTTTCTCCTCTTCTTTGGTCTTTTAGAAAATATCGTGTTACTCAGCCAAACCACTCTGACATAATTACCACCTACAGGTGATGGAGGAAGGTGGTGATTCAACAATCCCAAAGGTGGCACAGTAGCATATGAGAAGATAGAACAGCAGTGTGGGAGGGCCGTTTGGACCCTCCATCCCTGAATTCGCTCATAAATCATTCAGCGTCCATATTCAGTTCCCTGACACGTCTAGTTTCAGGTGACATGTCAACTCTGCATGACCCCTCTGTTTTAAAAGGCCCTTATCATGTATGAAAAGTATGAGGGCATAGTTTTAGTCATGTATTTTTAATCTCTGTGTTGTAGCCTAACCATGTTTTAATGAAATTACAGGAGTCAAGTAATGGCTCAGCGGTTTTGCCTGCAGTGTGAGGTTGCTGTTGAGGTGCATTACATAAATGTCTGCTCACTGAAAATATAAGAAATTATGAAGAAGTTGGATTTACCCTGAATTCTGTGTTATTAGGCTACTCATTTAACTTCAGTAAGCTAATAAAAAATGTGAGTCATTGTAACCTAAATTCTCTCTGCTGTTAGCTCATTTTGAAAGTACCTGTGCATCTTTTTCACCCTCACTCTGCCTCTCTTTGGACTGCTGTTAGGATTGATTTGTTTCCATGGCTTCTCAATTTTGTTTCATGGCCTTTTTTCTCTCCATCTCAGCCTCCCACTGGTATTTCTTAGCAGTGTGCTCTTTGTTTTCTTCTTCTCTCCTCTTTTATTTCCCTCCCATCAGTCTTTGCAGGACATGCTCTCCTCCCTTCACTCTGAGCTTGACATTCAGGGGTACTTGATGAAAATCCGATTGCCCCACAGAGTTAGTCAGCCTTTTTATCTTATCTGCATCATGCCATTGTGTTAGTGTGTGTGTGTGTGGCCATGTTTGCTTCCTCACTAACATCTGCTATGTGACCACACTACCAGCCCTCGTTCCCCCCCATGTCTGCCAATGTCTGCGCGGAGAAACTTGGCCGCCAGGTTAAACCAGTTCTGGCAATAAAAAGCTCCCACAAATGTCATCTGAACTTAATATATTAAAAAAAAGGCTTGAATTCTTTATTTGTCTGTACGTGTATGAGTGTGAGAAAACATAAGTGTGTGCATGCAGGTGCGTTCAAGATAACCTGGGGGACGGACGTGCCCTCGTGTCTGCAGCTGTGCATAGTTCTGCAGCACCACACGTCTGCCAGGGAAGAAGAGCATTTCATAAAGAGCCCAGTGTTCACTGTCCCTTCTGTTTTAGTCCCACCTCGTCCCCGTGGTGCAGATCGCCTTACAGCACCGCACAATAGCTCCATGGGCTCTGCACTCTTGTCACACACAATGTTATTTTTTTTCCGTAGCTGTGGCTTGAGGATGGCACGTCACGCGGATCAGATGACACAGTGGCCGACTGATCTTAAAGTTTTGATGACACAGATCTTAATCATCAGTCAGTGGCTAAAAGGCATTTCTTCTTCTGTAGTATCCACATTGTAGGTTTCTCTTTGATCTCACTCACTGTGTCATCATGAGAGGTTTGAACTATTTGAAAAGTTGTCTCATGTGCTGCTGCCCATGAACTTTAAATTTTTTGTATTATGATCAGAAGCTTCATTATGCTTTTTTTAATTAAATTGCTGTGCTGTGTTGTGTTAGGAAGACAGCACTGAGGAATGTTGGACGTGTTAGCATGTATCAGTGACATGCAGTATTAACACTTTTGCATGACTGAAGCCTGATGGTTTATTTAGTTGATGTGCTGGAATCATAATCAAAAGGTGCTTTATTCAAGCCTGTAGAGTGAGATGCAGTGTTATTGTCTAACTTCACCGAATGCATCGTATATTGAAGAGTGTACCCGAATTAAAAAAAAAGCTTTGCTGTGTCATTTTGAGAATAGAAAACTCATGCATGCACAGTGTGTCTTTGGTTTCGTCCGTAACGTGTTATGTTTCCATGTGCCTCCCCCTGCAGAGCAGAAGCCCAAAGCACGGCCCCAGTCCACAGCCCAGCGCCGGCGACCAGGTTGATCACGTTTCTCTGGCCTCCCTGGAGTCATTGGACACCATGTCGGAGGCCGACGCACCCACAGGGTTCACCCGCGGCAGCCGGGTTCGTGCTAGCCTTCCCGTGGTGCGATCAACCAACCAGACAAAGGACCGCTCGCTAGGTAAGATGAGTGTCAGGCTTCGCAGTTGATGACAGAAAACGTCTTCTTTGGTCTTGGCTTTGCTACTTGTTGTTGACCACAAAATGTGTCAGCCAACTAAGTCTGTCAATATTTTACTATCTATATTTTACCACAAAAATTCTTCCATCTTGTTTATTAGAAACTTATCAAGAATAGAGGCTCTATCTCTAATCTTAAATTGACTTTGTGAACAGAGCGAGGTGAAGTGAATTGGTGTTAATCCTCTTATATTCTGCAGCTCTTTTTGCATAATCTTGGCCCAACTTTAGGACTGTCTGAAATAACTCGGAAAGCATACCATGATCTCACCGTTTCACCTTGTCCAAGTCGTTTTCTCTCACTCCATCTATCTTCTCCTCTCCTCCTTCCCTCCTCCCTTTAACTCAGCTCACAGCTCTGTTTTAATTAGAATTCATTTCCTCTGTAGTGAAAGATTAGGGAATCCATCCACAATATGCCATCGTGTTATTGACAGGATTAAAAATGGGTCGTCTTATCAACACACATGGTGCCTCATTTGCATCCTCACGCAGAAACGCTGTAAACTGTGCAGAATTAGGTTGCTGCATTAGAGTGAAAGTGTTGGAAAAAGTTTGACAACTCCCCAAACAAAGTGTTAGAGTCTATATTTTCTTTTTTTTTTTTAGGGGGTGGGGGGTTGTCTCCAAAGTAAGGCATCTGCTGCAGGATAATAGCAAAGTGTGTGAGCGGTACGCCTTTTGACCAAAGTGAAAATGAATGAAACTGTAGGGCGCCGCTTTCCACACGCCAGCAGCACCTCCTGCTTTGCCTGCAGAAGTGCAGAAAGTGAACAAAAACACTTTTAATGAATATGCTTTACCACGCATGCACGCACACACACGCGCACACACACACACACACACGCACACACACACACACACACACATGCACACATGTTCTATGCCTTTGAAAAACATCAGGACAAAGCGTTATGACAGTGGGGGGTTATGGTGTGATGAAAGGGGAGGAGAGAAAAGGGGGCACCTCTTAACTACAGTGTCCCTCCCACAGTCTCACACACACACACACACATGCACACACACATGCAAACACGCAGGCACACACTTCACTGGGTCCCAACGGACATGTGGGGCTCCTTCCTGGGGCTTAGTATCTTCAGCTTGTACTGCAGGAGTTATTGCGTGGTCTTTTCCAGAGCATCGTAAGACTCAGCAGAAAACAGGAAATCCTTCAAACCCCCAAATGTGAGTATCAGATTTAATCTGGATGCCGGATCAAGTGTACTGAATTTCAAGTCATTTATTCTGCGGTTCTAGTGCAATGTCCGTCTGCCTTCTTTATTGCATTTTAAACTTTGTGATAATTGCTAACGGTCGCAGAGTGATATTTTTCTCATGATTACGCTTACGATTAAACTTTTTGCGCCTCACTGGAGAAATGTGGAAAAGTTTGAAAAGCTCAGACAGTCTGCAGATCTGTGCCCATTTGGTCAGGAAACCCACTGGCCATTTGCTTCCAATCCTGCTTCAAAAACCAGGCACTCAGGAATGTAACACGACTCTTTTGTTAGAGCCGAGCCCTTCAACTTTTTTCTGCGGCGGAAAAAAAAAAAAAAAAAAAATGTCTGATGTTGAAGAATTTCAAAGCTTCATAACGCACACGCTCAATCAATGGCGCTTTGTCATCAAACACACTCGCATTAATTGCAAGCATCTGGATGAAAAACTGGCCAACTGTTAACTGACAGCACTCAGGGGTGAAAAGACGAAGTTATTCTGCAAACGGGCACTTTGTTAAGTTATTACTACCCAGAAACCCAGACAGACCAGAGAAAGCAATGATAGACTCAGCAATTTTATTTCCTGGATTTGCCCTCTTCTCTGTCTCCCTCCGTCTCGTGGAGCATGTAGGATCTTGTATAATGTTTCACTAACATCTGGTAGCTTTTACAGGCTCTGCCCTTTTATGGGGTTACACCAACTGAGACCATGCCTTTCTTTCCTTTAAACCTCCTATTTTCAAGGCAAAAAATGTAAAAGTAACTTTCAAATATTGTGTATTTTGTCCCAGCAGCTCACAAAATGTCACAGTAGTTGGATAAATTTTATGAAATAGAGAAACAAAAGCTTATTTAACTTCTTTGTTCCTTCCTTAAAGCTTTATTGTCGCTGCAGATAATCTCTTTTTAAGTCAGTGCCATGCTGTTTGGAGCAATGAATCAGAGAACAGAAATAGAAATGTGTTGTTTTTTTTTTCCTCTTTCTCTCTGACATTGTTTATACAAGTGCAGTGTGGGCGTTTCCATAAATTTGCGGGGGAGACATCTGTTTTTCTAAAGCATAGTACAGAAGCCACACCCATGGTTCAGAGGTTCAGGCTTTGGTCTTTTTTGATACACAGCTCGTACCATTCCACCCAGAGCTCGCAGCCCTGCTTCTTTTCCGTCATATCTACCCCGACTCACTTTCCAAATATCAAGTAATTTGTCTGCTGACTTCAAATCATGATGTTCTGAAACAGAAACAGCAACACGAACAGAAGCTGAGCGGCAAGTTTAGTGCAAAACCGCAAATCTCACAAGAATGCTACTTTAAATCTGCTAGGAAAACTTGCACCACAGAGGAGTTTTATTAGCTGAAAGGCCTTTGATGTCCTTCAGGCCACATTGATGGTAGGCATTTTTCATTTTCAAACCCACAAAAAGTAAAAAAGTAACTTTAAAGGACAATTTACCATCAGTAAACTCAAAAACTAAAGAGGATGAAGGTTTTTTTAGACTGTGTCAGCTACTAGGGTTTGATTGAATAATTTTACATCAATTTAAATTTGGAAATGAATATTGTGCTTGTTTGAATTTGGCCAAATACCTGCACCGGTCACAGAGCGGCCATGGTTTTACATGGTGATGTGGCACGGATTTATTCACGGCCAAGAACAGCACAGGAAAGGTGATTTGTATCTAGATTGTGTGTTGGAGGTTGAATATGGCTTACCTAAACTGCTGTAAGCCAGCCTGTAAGTCTGATCTGGTCTTTTGTGGCATTTTCTTCTGTTCATGCATGAATCCTTAATGATCAAAAATAGCTAAAAAGTGTCTAAATTATAATTTTGGCAAACTTTACAGGGCAAATTCTTAGCAGTTCGTTGATAAAGTAGGTTGGTAAGTCAACACTAAGTGCATCAGATTAAGACTAAAACCCTGCGTTGGTTCGTATTTGGAAGGTTTTCACTGTTGCACGAAGTGTGTTGTTTGATTTACTGCAAAACACAAGCACCTTAAAATGCAGTGAGATTATAATCCAACTCTATTCGTGCAGTTTCCAGATATATTACATGCCTGTCGTAGGCATAGGGACATTTTTTTTAACAATTTAGAGGAATTTACTAATAAACCCCGCTCTCTTGCTTTCTGTCTACAGGTGTGCTTTACCTGCAGTACGGGGATGAGACCAAACAGATCCGCATGCCCAATGAGATCACCAGCATCGACACAGTCAGAGCTCTGTTTGTTAGTGCCTTCCCGCAGCAGCTCACCATGAAGATGCTGGAGTCGCCCAGCGTCGCCGTCTACGTCAAAGACGACATGAGGAACATGTACTACGAGCTCAGCGATGTCAGGTGAAGATGTGTGTTTGTGTTGTTCAGTGTCAACAGGGCGTCCGAGGTTCATAATGCTCCATAGTCTCAGTCTTCCTCTGGAGCTGCTTTCCTTTTTCCCCTCACTGAGAACTTCCTGACTAAACTTCCTCTGCACAGGAAATGTCACTGGCCAGGAAAACTTCTCACGTCCTCTTGCCCTCACGTTTAAACTCAACAGACAGAGAGTTATTTGGAAACGAAGCCCTCGAGCAAAATGTCCGTGATAACACCCAAACAAACTGAAGAGCGCTCTCAGTGACTTCCCCGCCTGTTGTCCGCTCCGCTCCGCTCCGCTCCGGTGAAAGTCTGACTCTGGAAAGTTTGAGCATTGTGAACTTTGTCTTTCCTTAACACTTTCACGCTTTTCGGAGTGCAGTTTCCAGAGTGTTGCTCACTGAGTCGTGTGTATCATTTACAAGCTCTCAGACTTAGATTCAGTCTCACTGCTTTTCCTTCTTCCTGGTTTTTAAAAATTTTTTTTTTTTTTAAAAAGTGTTTTTACAACAATGCAGCAGATTCTGTGTGCAGATATAACACAGCAATTGTTCTTGTTGTTTATTCTAAAAAGTAAAAAAACAGAACATTACTCTTGGGAGACATAAGCAACTTTGCCCTGTAGTCTTCAGAGTTCCTGCCCCCATGTGTACTTTGTGATTAATACTTAATCAGGGTTGTAAAAAGAAGTCTCGTGATTCCTCAAGGCTGGTGTCCAGAGTGCAACACTATCGAGAGAGTGAGACCAGCTAAGAAAAGATCGGATCCGCTTTCTGCTCATGTAGTTTTATCAGATGTTTTTGTAGATGTTTTTAGAGATTTAGAGGAAATGTCACTGAATGAAGGGCTTTCAGAGCTTCTGTCAGAGCGAGAGTCCTCGGCAGAGCGCCTGGAAAGATACAGGCCGAGGCAGAATCGGCCTCTGTCGGATGGTGATATCTGGGCTGCTTATTTACCACGGGACACTTCTTCCCCCCGCAGGAACATCACCGATCACTCCTGCCTAAAGGTCTACCACAAAGACCCAGCACAGGCGTTCAGCCATGGGCCCAGACCTTCCAACGGTGATGCCAGGGTGAGTACTTCACTGACACAGACGCCAACACAGCAGTGGACTTTGTTGTCTTGTTATGAACATCAGTAGCTGCAAGGCAACAAGACGAGTTACAGATCAAACTGTAAGCCCAGCCTCCAGTTCTTCTTATTCTCACATCCTGTTTGCAGTAAAGGGAGGGAATGTCCCCCTGCTTCTCCTTAATCTGTCTAAGAAGGGGGGGTCCTCATATTGTTCTCTCAGGGGCCACCGACTGGGTCTTGCTTGTACGCTCTGATGCAGCTTGCTCAAGAGACAATTGAATTCGAATCTCAGGGCCATTTTCCTTGTTCATTCTTCCACCCAGATATCAGCCTTAATCTCGCTCTTTTGTTCTGATTCCAGCATGTTTGTTTCCTGCTGATGTAACGAAACTAAAGCCCCCAAAGAGCCGTCTCCTCAAATCCACCTCTTTAATCCGCCTGACCCTTTATCTCACCCGCTGCTCCTCTCTGCTCCGCTGCAGATTTCCAAGCAACATTTGCGGCGCCATTGTGATATTGCAAAAAAAAAAAAAAAAATTACATTAACCTTAGCTATAATCCCATTTCCACATATTTTATGTGTCACATGAGTGTAAAGTGAAATTTATGAAGTCTAAAGGCATGACGAGGCAGACATGATGATTGTTTAAGAGGTCTCCGTTCAGACGCGGTGATGGCGTGCTGCAGACGGCGCTGTGATGGGGTCCTTCAAGGAGAACTGAACAATAGACGTTCCAGGGGAAAAAAAAAAAGATGGCAAGAAAAAGATAAAAACTGAAAAAAATGAATAGATGATTTAATGGTGCAAACATTTTAAGAGAAAGAAAGGTTGCAAACTGGCTCCAGCTCTTACCGTCTCAGCAGGACTGAAACATTAAAACCTGTGCTGCATTAAAACTGAGGGCATTAAGCAAAGAGAAGCAGGGAGAGTGTGCAAGAGCTCTTGTGCAAACATTGTGAAAAGAAATGGAGATACGCCGAAGAAGATGGTTGTCATGAATGGTTCTGTCGATGTTTAACCAAGCAGCAATGAGATACCAGTTCAGGACGCGGTTAAAGACTGAGGAGGCTGGGTTGGTGAACAGTGCAGGAAGAGGAAAAAATTAGTTAAATGACCTTCGGGGCATTAATTCAGAAAAAAATAATTTGATTTTTAAGACAGTGTAATTGAAAGTTGCCCTTTCCCCGCAAACATGCCGACAAGTTTTAACACCCAGACGCATTCAAACGCAGACTTTTCCCACCTTTATTGTAAACAGTGTCTGTATTCTCGTCAGCTGTAAAAGCTCAGACTGAAGGTTTTTTTTTTGTGTTGTTTGACTTTTCAAAAAATGCTCCAAAGAGACCTGAAGAGTCTTCTTTTTTTGTTTGTTTTGTTTGTTTATTCTTTTCTTGGCGTCCTCTTTTAATAATGAAATAGAAAACCCTGCCACTCAAAGCAAAAGGGCAAATCCTACAAGCTAATGAGCTGTACACCTGTTCAAACACTCTTCTGGGGAGGGGGATGCGGGGCGGGGGGGGGGGGGGGGTTGCTTCACATCTGTTCAGGCTATTGAGTGTCCTCTCCAACGCAGGAATGCCAGGCCACAGATCAGACCTAAAGTATCATCTGCACACTTAACTCTGATATTTATCCAAGTTTTCAGGCCGAGCAG
>JAQNCA010000015.1:7537574-7557291 GCA_029783725.1 Acanthurus tractus
TCTTTACTGACGAGACAGTGAAACGGACAAAATAGACAATTTTTCTGTATTTAAAAGACACATTTAATCTGAAGCTAAAAATGCTCACATATGTTTAAGTTAAGAGTTAATTCAGTGTTATATTGCATTTAATAACAAAATAAGTTTGGTCAATTCAAGCTAAATCTTAATCTGGTTAACTCACATATTTTGAAAAATCAAAAAATGTGAGTGAACCTGGTTTTTCAATACCACTTTTTGAGAGAACTGCCACTGATTCTCATCCAGGAAATCTTTGCTTCACATTTTTTATCACAGAAACACTCTCCTGTGTTACGGAGAATATGTGAGGGTCTTGGCCATTTCTACCTGAATGTCAGCTTCCCAGAGGAGAATGCTGCCTCATACGCTGTGGAGCGTAGGCAGGAGATTGAAAGGAGCTCTGTGTGTGTGCTTCTTCTCAAATCTACTGTCAGCAGGTACAGTAAGCCACCAAGTTATGTTGTTTATTAGAGACAAATGAAGGATTTCCTCTAATATTCATGCATGTGTGTAGCTCTGTGGTGGAGGATTGTGAGGAGGCTTTTGTGAAGAATCCAGATGGCCATCCACTGGTGCTCTACCTCCGGACTGAAGAAGGTCACAAAGTGACTGGAACCACCAGGCAACTGCTGGAGAGGATCAATACTGCAGACAAGGCTGCTAAAGTCAAGGTTTGTCAAGGCAAAACAGGATATGTGGGAGAACGAGCTATTTCACATATTTAATTTTAGATAAAAGATTTTAATTTAAAGTGTTTACAATTATAGCTTCATTATGAGAATATACATGTGCTTTTTTGACAAATAGCCTTTGCTTTTCCAGATAATTTGACTCAGCACCAATTCTCTCTTGAACGTCCTCTTTTTCACTTTCACAGTGTCACACTCAGTGTCATGCACAGTGCCAGAGCAGGCTAACCACATTACTATCAGGAGGCCAAAAGCAGAAGTTCTGTGTTTATTAATTAAGTTGACTCTGCGGTTGCTAGATGCCACACAGTGCTTTTTGCTGACATGTTTCAAACATTTACCCAGGTGGTGGATCACAGTGGCTCTGCAGAGGAGGGTGCCGATCTCATTTATGCTCACCTGGAGAAAGTCATAAAACAGGTCCTCAGCAGCATTATTCTTCTTAGAGCCCAAAGTGTTTTGTGCACAGAGATATGTTCTCATCCCTCCTGAGATGGTCTTGACACATATTTAACTTACACTTCTATCCTCACCATGCAGGAGTTGCTGTGTCTTGAAGGAGCAGATGTTGACTCTAAGGACTCTGGGATAGAGGAGGGACGCGAGGAAGACTCGGGAGATGTGTTGTGGGACCTGCATGATGAGCAGGAACAGATTGAGTCCTACCAGCAGGCCTGTAACAGCATCATCTCCCAGTTAGGTTTTCAGAAGGTACAGCTGATCTTCTCCATCTATTTCAGCTAACTTATGCTTGCCCTCCAATTTAAGAATTTTTTTTTTTTTTTAATTTCTCTAAGGCTGTATTGTATCTGATGTCATCCTCAGTATATAGATCGTTTGAATGACATGATAGCTGCCCCCCCTCCCACCCCTCCTCTGCTGGTGTCTGGAGGTCCAGGCTCAGGGAAGTCTGTCTTGCTGTCCAAATGGTGAGAACTGATAAGTGTAATAGGTCCTCTTTCTGGTGGACTCTGCTTAGATCAAGCCATTAGATTACTATTGTAATTTGAAGCTGTGTGTGTCATTTTGAGGCTTGTTGAGTAGTTCTCCAAATTGAACACTTTTAGTCTTTTTTAATAATCAAAGTTGTCTTTTTTTTAACTCTGAAGCTCTGTTACAAAATGGCACAAGAAGCACAAGTGTATCCTAGAGCTTCAACAGACCCACTCTCTTAAATCTGCATCCTCATCATGGAGGAGCGCATTTTGTGCAGTACTTTTCTTATTCTCCTTTAATCCTTTTCAGGATCGAGCAGCAGCAGAAGAAGTCCCCCAACACCTTGTTCCTCTATCATTTTGTCGGTCGTCCACTTTCCACAAGCTCAGAGCCAGTTCTCATCATCAAACGCCTCACAGTCAAAGTAAGGGAGTCTATATGTTTGGCCTATCATTAGGCTTGCCTCTAGAGGCTCCTGGTCATACCAATGACTGTTGGAATGTGTTTTGATCTGTCCGTCTGTCAGCTGCTGCAGCACTTCTGGTCCATTTCTGGCTTGTCCATGGAACCCAGTAAGATCTTGGAGGAGTTTCCCCGCTGGCTTGAAAGACTATCAGCACGGCATCAAGGAAACATTATCATCATCATCGACTCTATTGACCAAATACAGGTACACCTGATGTCTGCATTAACCAAATTAAACAATACTGCACATGTCCTTCCTTTAAAGTAACTCTCTTGACCCTACAGTTTTCTATATTTTTTCAAGAATAATTTGGACGTTTTTTTTTTCTTTCTCAGCAAGCAGAAAGACACATGAAGTGGTTGATTGACCCTCTACCTGTCAATGTCAGAGTGGTGGTGTCTGTCAATGTAGAGACATGTCCTCAAGCTTGGAGGTGAGACACACTACTTGATGCTAAATATCCCAGGCAACTTTGCTGTATGTGAGCTTTGTTGGTCAATATGCTATTTATGCATTTTGTCATGTAGCTGCATACTTCTGTAATGTATGGTGTCTGGCGGCACATACTGTACATAAAGGCATTTATTTCTAATACCTCCAACCTGATGAAATGCTCATGTAGTGAATTCATTTGTAATTATGTGCCTGTGTTTTTCTAGGTTGTGGCCTACCCTCCATTTAGACCCACTGAGTCCCAGAGAGGTCAGGAGCATTGTTAATTCAGAGTGCCAGAGCATGGATATCAAATTTACCAAGGACCAGGTCAGTTGTCAGCTCATCAATATCCCTTCCTAGAAACCCTGAAGAGATTTTAACTTATTGAAAGACGTTTTGAATTTAAGAAAGCTACGGTCAAATGTTTCATCTTTGTTTCAGGAGAAAAAGCTAGAAAGGCACTGTCGCTCAGCATCCACCTGCAATGCATTGTATGTAACTCTCTTAGCGAGGATGATAATCAGGTCAGTCTACTTGGTTTTCAATACTTTCAATTTAGTGATTCAATTCTTTTTTTTGTCATCCTACTTGATCTGGTCACCTAAACCTGTTTCACCTGTTTATGTATCCTCAGTTTGATTTGGAAGTTTTCAAAAGTGTGGCTACCTGTGCTATTTTTTGCTCATTTTGCAGTTTTTTTCTTGTCACCTTGCAGTATATCATGTTGGTCACTGGAGAAGAGCCTGGAGCAGTGTCTACAGTGTCAGGACACCATGTCTCTCTACCGCCAAGCCCTCAAGATGACACTGAACTCCCTCAACACAGACAGAGAGCGACACATAATGAGAGAGGTGACTTATGACTAGGCTAGACAACAATGACTTCACTCCACTCAAACACAAAGTTGTATCATCAGTATTAATTTTAATTTAACTAATTTAGTGTGTGTGCTGCAAACCTTTAACAGTATTTCACCATGTTATGTTTTCATTATACAGATCACATTTTTTTTGGATTAACTTTAAACATCCATTAGATTTTTTCTCTCTAAAAAGCAGAGAAATATGTGCTTGTTTTTATCTCTCCTTAGATACTGTGCCTTGTATGTGCCAGCCATAATGGAGTGAGTGAATCAGAGGTACTTGACCTTATCCCAGAGGTGGAGTTGCCCGTCCTGACCTCTCTGCTTCATCGCCTAAACAGACTCTGCATTGTAACCCTCCGTTGTGGGCTCATCAGGTTTCAACACCTGCAGGTAGTCAGGCTTTAGTCGATAGAGTATCATGGAGCGCAAAGTTATAAAAAATAAAAAGCATAACAAAATGATAAAATTCATCAGATTGAAATTCTCTGTATATATGATTGTGAAGTTTTTGTGGGTATGTGTTCATCTGCCCCTCAGGCTTGGGAAGCTGTAAGGTTGGAGTTCCTGAGTGGCGGAAGCTGCTCTGCTGCTTACAGAGAGAAACTCATTCATTACTTCAATCAGCAACTCAGGTGCTGAAGAGTGATCATCTTCCCTTCATTCAACACCTCTAACGTTTTGCTGTCAGTACAACTCATGTCATTGTGTGTGTTTGTGTAGCCAGGACCGTGTGACTTGGCGTGTTGCAGATGAGCTGCCCTGGCTGCTTCAGCAGCAGGAGGACAAAACTAAACTGCAGCTTAGCCTTCTTAACTTGTTTGTCTCCCAAAACCTCTACAAGAGGTACGAAACTTACAAAACATGCTTATTTTCAAACCCTTCTGCTTTCACTCAAGTAAAGTCAGATGTTGTTTCCTTTTTCCAGGGGTCATTTCTCTGAGCTGCTAGCGTACTGGCAGTATGTGGGAAAAGACAAAAGCTCTATGGCCACAGAGTACTTTGACTCCCTCAAACATTATGAGAAGAGCTGTGAGAGCGAAGACAGCATGACCAAGCTGGCAAACCTCTATGAGACTCTGGGACGTTTCCTCAAAGACCTGGGCCTCCCTAGTCAGGTACTGAACATGGTTACAATATTTTAATAAATATTAGTTTCAAAAATTATGAAAAAAAAATTCAGCACACATAACTTTTTTGCTTCACTGTTAATGACAGTTTTCTTGTTTCACTAGCTTACACAGCTAAACTAAAACTAAATGGTGTGTTATTCAAAAGACTAAGACTAAATCAGCTCCCCACTAATTTTTATACCCTTTTTGAAGTTTAATAGAAATAAACTGGGCAACTCGACAGCTTGCGCATGAGTCATTCCTCTTCTTGCTGTCTGTTTCCATGGTAACGGGGGAAAAACCCGCTGTAATCTCTGAAATAGTGCATGTGCAGCTTCCCGTATAGATTTTTTATAGTAATGCGATCTACCCACATTACCTTTGCAATCGACTGGTAGATCACACTGGTAGATCATTATACAACTTGTTGTATAATGACAAATAAACTTCCTTGTATCCTTGTATCATGATAGATGTAATGGGCGCCCCTGGTGTAATTGCTACTGCGTTTAACTGTTGCGCCTGCACTTGCAGCAGCTTTTAAAAAGTCAGTTACATTTCATCAGAGTCTTCATCATCATGTCTGACTTTTTATTTAGTTTTTATTTAGTTTTTGTCCATGAAAAAGGTTTGTTGACAAATATTTTTCGTCATAGTCTTAGTCAACGAAATTAACACTGACGCATAAAAACATTTGCATAAGTATGTGGTTCTGTCTGTTTGTTTAGGCTGTAGCCCCATTACAAAGATCCCTTGAGATTAGGGAGACAGCCTTGGATCCGGACCATCCCAGTGTAGCTCGCTCCCTGCATCAGCTGGCTGGGGTTTACGTTCAGTGGAAGAAGTATGGCAACGCTGAGCAGCTGTACAAGCAGGCGCTGGAGATAAATGAGAACGCTTACGGAGCTGAACACGCCAGTGTGGCACGAGAGCTTGAGTCACTCGCCATGCTCTATCAGAAACAAAACAAGTAAATGGTTCCCTTTTGGTATTGTTGAGCATGATGGTATTTGTAATTGCTGCTCATGTAGTTTAGTTTGCTATTAGTTCCTGCCAAGAAAAGTGTTTATGAAGAGCCATCCCACATGTGGCGATGATCTTATGATGTTATTAAAAGTTCACAGAAACTAAAACAATCAGAGACACTTTTAACGCAGGATTCCATTTAAAATACACAATTAATGACAACACCTGGCATTTTTATTGTCAGATATGAACAAGCAGAGAAGCTCAGGAAGAGGTCGGTGAAGATCCGTCAGAAGACTGCTCGCCAGAAAGGTCATATGGTAAGCGTGTTTCACAGACACCCACAAGCTTAGTCAGAGCCCCCTACCTAGTCATAATGAACATGCCTTTTGCCTAATCCCTCCTTTAGTACGGCTTCACCTTGTTAAGGCGTAGAGCCCTGCAGCTGGAAGAGCTGACACTGGGAAAAGACTCTGCAGACTGTGCCAAGACACTTAATGAACTGGGCGTCCTGTACTACCTCCAAAACAACCTGGAGTAAGGCACACAGCTGGCATGTGCAAAACTATAAAAAATGGCGATTAGTTTTTTGAATGTTCACTAACATGTTTAAAATCCTCCTCCGCTCTGTCACCAGTGCAGCCAAAGTATTCTTGACCCGTTCTCTGGAGATGCGTCAGCGTGTCCTTGGTCCAGATCACCCAGACTGCGCTCAGTCCCTCAACAACCTGGCTGCTCTGCACACAGAGAGGAGGGAGTATGAGACTGCAGAGGACATGTATGAGAGGGCGCTAGACATCCGCAAGAGGGCCTTGTCTCCAGACCACCCCTCGCTGGCGTACACGCTCAAACACCTGGCAATGCTTTATAAACGCAGAGTGAGACATGCATGCCTCTAACACTGAAACCTTGATTTTCTGTCTGTTGAACTGCAGTTTTCTGTATTTGTTGGGGATGAGAATCTGATTCGAATGTGTGTGTGCTGTACAGGGGAAGCTGGAAAAGGCTGTGCCACTGTATGAACTGTCTCTGGAGATCAGGGAGAAAAGCTTTGGGCCCAAACACCCCAGTGTGGCCACAGCACTTGTGAACCTGGCTGTAATCTACTGCCAATTAGTAAGAATGTTCATCATGCTTTATTTAGTCTGCATTGCATATTCCTGACTTGCAAAATTCCCAAAAGCTGTCGTGATCATATGGTTTTATTGAGAAAATTTCAAATTTCTTTGTCTTTGGTAGAAGAAACACAGTGATGCCTTGCCTCTTTATGAACGAGCACTGAAAGTGTACGAGGACAGCTTGGGGCGCTCACATCCACGAGTCGGAGAGACCCTAAAAAACCTGGCTGTGCTGAGGTATAGAAGGATGCATTAAAGTTTTGTGGATCAGAAGTTTAATGATGAATTATATATTACAGTTAGTTTTTTTTCTGCTTCTGTTTCTTTTGTAAATAGCTATGAAGAGGGTGACTTTGAGAAGGCAGCTGAGCTTTACAAACGTGCAATGGAGATAAAGGAGGCGGAGCCATCGCTGGTGTGCGGGAACGCCCCATCCCGCCACTCCTCCAGTGGAGACACACTAAGTCTGAGGGGACCTGCTCCCCTCCCACATGCCCAGAGGTGACTGTGTGAAGCCACTTAGTGCCACAGAAAAATCAAGTTTTTTTCTTTACAACTTTACCTTCCATAGAAGAGTACAAACAGCAGACTCTGAGGGAACAACCCTGGTCATACACCGAGACTGCTGTCTAGATGGAGGTTTGAGGGTGTGGTCAAGTATACTGTACCTGCCAGTATGATTTCGAAGTCTGCCATATTAGTCTGTGAAACCTGTGTATTTGCCAAAAGTATTTATTGATATTTCCAACAGGATCATGTAAAAAAGTTACAACTTCCTTTAAATCAGACCTTTCAAGGGCCTGGAACTCAGGTTTACACTTAGGTACACGTTGATAAAGTACAGACTTAAATGCTTCATTCCTACTTACATGCCTCAAGCTGTACTTCATTAAAAGAGGATCAGGGAGCCATGAGCGTTTGGTGTACTCTAACCCATAAGACATGATTAATGACTGGATACATTCAGTATTTAGTGATTCATGGTAGTTGATACTCTATGCACTTTCTTTTTTGTGAACTAGGGATACAGGTCACAAGTTTGATTTCAAATGAATAACCATAAAAATCAAGTAAAAAGGATTTTCAAACTTCTTATGAGGAAATTAAGTATTAACTATAATGCTGTTATTGCTGACAAAAATATTAAGACCTCAGATTTGTTGTCAAATGTACATGAACTTTTGATTGGAGGGTGTCAGAGATGTTGTTTATAAAATCAAATGGGAAAAATGTGATCAAATGTGGAAAAGAGGTACATCTACATGTTGTTATCATTTATGTTTACATGTTTACCAACCAGTATTAGAAGAAATGTAATCAAAGAAAATGTCTCAACCAAAAGAAGTCTAAACTATGACTGAGGAAAGATCATATTTGGTACTGATACTTTCAAGCTGATTTTATGCAAAAAAATTACATGTATTTATTCAACTAGTTTTAAAAGATTTGCCAAAACTATGATTTTTTTTTTATGTGATTCACTGTCCAGACTGGATGCACATAAAAAAAGCAGCAAAACCTACGATTACATTGCCAAATATAGCACATACAATAAGTCTGGAATGTTTTTCTATTTTGGTGTTTTTATGTCAAATGTAAAAAATGTGCAGGACATAAACAACAAAAATCATGAAACACAGAGAAGATTGTATTTCATCTAATAAATACTTTATTCAGACAACTTCCACATTGTTTGTCAGTACTGTTGCAGCAGATGTTTTCTTAAAGCTGAGTGAATGACAGAGTACGTACATTTAAAGGCAGGGATTCTCATTTACATATAAAAACCATAGAAAATACACATTGTGACACATGGTAATGCACTAACAGTGATATTATTCCAGGTTTTTTAATAGAGACTGTACCAATTCCAAGTGCTGAACACCTTTGCAGTACATCAGAAAATTATACATCTGTCTTTTTGATTTGTCACAACTCTTTTCATGCATTTCCTTCATTTAAGCCAGTAAAAGTTATTCTGTACTCGCTCGATTGAAATGTATTAGCTTTTTTTGTAAGGATGCTTGTTATCAAAGACGGCAATGCAATAGAGATGTGATTAAGACAAGTCTATCTGAAAGGCAGAAATGCATCTTCAGATTGTTTTCTACAACTTTCTCATCTGAGCCATCAACTCTTCTAGACTCAGATCAGTCTCCCCCACTGTCTCTCCACTTGGTGTATTCTGGTAAAAAAAAAACAAAAAAAACAATGCAAGAAAACTATTATTAACATTTAGTTCAGTCAAAAAAGACTTAATGGGCAAAAAGTAGTGTCACACTTTCACTTTGCTTTTGCCAATATTTTATAAGTTCATACACCCCATATTACCTTCGATCCTTTCCACAGCATCATGATTTTTACATTGATTTCCAGTGTTCCCTCAAGCAAGGTAGAACTTTTTCTTTTACATCAGTATTTGAAATAAATTTGCAGACAACAAACTTGCCTTGGCTTATCTCTCACAGTAAGTATTTAAATTTTAAAAATGAATTATACTTGAGAAAAAAAGTCAGAAAAATATTGTGTTTAGTTAAAAGTTTAAAGAAGTTTATGTGATCAAACGTGTAAAATCACAACAAAAGCGATGCAAAGCTGTGTTGTGTCACAGAATACTGACCTCAGCTGGAATGGTGTAAGCTACAGTGATGCCTTCTGGGAGATCAGGAATGGTACCTGATGCTGCTTGTAACTCTGTGTCAGTCACCTCTGACACTAGTTCAATGCCTGCACACACAGAAGGATTGAAGTTGTGCAATGACAAATCCAAGCAAACTGTTACAGATCGGACACTTTGACTGAGTAGTTGTTTGTTTATTACCCCACTCGTTGTCCTCATGGACGATCTCCTCCTCCTCCTCTTCTTGAACAACTTCAACTTTTGGCCGCTCTGCTTCTTTCTTCTAAAGGGTAAAAATTCACAGAGATAAACACTGTTTCCTTTTTTAACTGCTAAAACACTACATAAAGTCCCTTTCACACATGCATCCCATCACTGAATGGGAGCACACACCTTGTACTCCTCCTGCTGTTTCCGGCAGTAGCGATCGTTACACTGGGGGTTGGCTTTCATGGCCATGGTGGGGAAGAAGTCCTGCATGGCGTTGTAACCAAGATAATAACTGACAGTGCCGAACTTCAACAGATACCTGAGAGATGACAAAAAAAAAGCATACATTAATTTATAACATGTAAAACTTTTAAGTTTCTCTCTGTTCATATGTATTGATATCTTACTTGAGGACATTTTGCACCAGGATTCCTGCAACCACACCCATTGTTGTTGGTAAGCTGGCAGCACACACTCCCTCCCTTTTCAGGGTCTTCTCATCGATGTTAGCTGCCACCACCAGTGGAGGAGCACACTAAGGAAGGACATGAAACCTTATTACAGTGTAACTTATTTCTTTCTCACAGAGAAATATTGCTCAAATACTGTGGGGGGTGAACATCTTTTCAGTGCCAAAGAAAGTTTAGACATACAGCAAAGCATGCCGTCTCTCCGGGGATGATGAGCTGGATGTGTCCTGATACAGCGTTCTCACTGACGCCAGACTCCATCCAGATCTGACCTAGTTCATTACAGGCCTGAGACAAACATGACAAAATGAATACAATCTGATGGGTTACACTTTGTGCAGAGCTGTGTTGTGGGACACTTATGCACTTACTGTATTGATGGCCATTCTGGCTTCAAAGTTGTCAACACAGCTCAGGACTAAATCCACTGGCTTCCCTTCTTCCAGCCCTCCATGACTGAGAAGACAAAATATTTTGTTGTGAAGGCAAGTACAGCTGAGAGGAAAGAATAAAAGTGACAGTGGAAACTAGAAGGTAGGAATGCCAACCTGATCCGATCCATAAAATGTGTAAAATTTTCCATTGTGGTTATGTTATAGTTGTGGGTCTCAAATGACACGTCTGGGTTGATGCTCCTGTTGGGTAAATGTAGAAACATGTAAGCAAAGACAAAACAAATGTCTCCCATTTTGGGGGGGAAAGCTGATTACTGTAAACAGCGGTGTACCTGAGTGTGTGTTCTGCTGCTTCCACTTTGCTCAGGCCTGCTTGATGAGGCTGGAAGAAAAGTCTGTTCATGTTGGCCAGCTCTACTTTATCATAGTCAAACAGGAGCAGCTGTGATGGCACAAGCACAGCAGAGATCGGGTAAGCACAAGCAGACGATCGAGAAAGATAAGGTGATGTTGAATTAACAGTTAAAAAAACTAAGTTTGTATTACCTTACCGATGCCACATCTAGTGAGCATTTCAGCTGTCACACTGCCTACTCCACCAACACCAACAACAGCCACTGTGTATGTCCGGATTTTCTGTCAGCAAAATGAAAGATAATCACTCATCTTTCTTGTCAAAATTATTACGGATATATTGTAAGCTATGGTATATACTAGACAATTTTTTGGTCTTAATGGAATTCACTCTTTTACAGTACTTTACAAAGTATGAGGATTGTTTATATTTTTTAAATGAATAGCTCAAAAGTCATATGGTCTTAAATACAATATGATATCCAACCAGTTTTACACCTGGATGTAAACATAATAAAACAGTACTATATAAGCTTATACGGTTGAAAAACAATCAAAAATGCTATTAGTTCTTCTATTTTAATAAGATATTTTAGAATTTAAACCAATTATTTTGATAATATCAGTTTGGCAAAGGGTAACAAACCAAAAGCTACAGTAATGCAATGCACAGGAGCATCAGTTACATTTCATACCTCATAATCATCCACGATGCCCATTCTCTTTAAAGCCATTAGACGACTGCAATGAAAACACAGCTGAGATTAGCTTGTGGTCAGTGCAATACCACCATATGGGATGAGTGACTCATAAGGCGTAGCCGCCCCTGCGCTATAAACAGTCCATAGAAAATCTGTCAAAAGCCAAAATATTAAGATCAAAAAGTCACCTGTACGGGTTTGAATCCACCACCTCGGCACTCATTTTGTCGATCTTTGGTCTGTGAAGTTCCTGTGTCTGAGCATCCTCCACGGCACACTGCTTCTGCTTACACTTTATCAATTCATTTTCCAGCTCTCTCACCCGCAGCTTCAGTTCCTCCACCGTCGCCATGAGGAAAATAAAATATCGCTAAACAATGTCAACGATTCGTGATGTTATGAAAAAAAAAAAACCTACAACCGATCTTCTTTGACAGCTAAATCTGCTCGGAAAGTACACGTCTTCCCTTCTGAAATCAGCTGTCTGGATGTGTGCTCCCGAAAACAACGTCCGTGCGGAAAACACGAAAATACCTTAAAATGTTCCTAACTTATCACCTGATATTCCCACGGCTTCATTTTAGCTTTTATTCAGATTTTTTTCTTATTTGTCAAGTCATATTTTTAACGGTTGAGTTATGTAAGACATAAACACAAATATATTGCCCGTGTGAGGATATTACGTCGACGTGTGCGTTCATAAAAAAGGTCCGACCTGAAAATCAACACTGCGAAAGTTAGCCAAACAATGCACCTGGAGATCATTAACCCACAAGTCGACTGAGACATGGATGAGCTGACAACTCCTGTGCGACAGCAACATAAATTCAACGTTGACAGACTTCTGAATTATTTGTCTGCAAAGTCAAAGGTGTCAAATAATGACACACTCACTGTCAGACAGTACAGGTAAAGTTTGGATAGATTAAGTCCGGTTTGTTTCACAATTTTCCAGCAACCTTTAAACGATATCGAACAATTCATGTCTAACCAGCTGATAACAAGCTAATAGCTTTCTGTCGTCTTTTTCAGTTCTGGTCAGTCAAACCCAACCTTTCTGATCCAAACCCCCTCAAACAGCTATGTGCTCAGGAAGAAACCTCCAGGTGAGCTGCTGCCAGGGGCTCACAAGGTAAGTTTGAGCAAATTAATACGTTTGTGCGGTGAGAAATAGCTATTAAATTAGTTTGCAGCACTGCTGTTTGTAGCTATGCCACTTCTCCAGCAGGGGGGAGAATTTAGTTTGTTTTTATAGCTATATATTTATATATTTGGCCATAATACAGAGTTAAAGGACTGTGCCTTTACAAACATATCCACGTTTTGACAGAAATGTAGGAAATATTAAAGTAACCCTCACTGCTTCTACAATAAAAAAAAACTTAAGCAAAAAAAAGAAAAGAAAACAGGAAGGAATTACACTTTGTGTTTTGCAAGTATTTACAAGGAAAGTAGAGAAAGATTTAAGAATGCATGGGCAATTATTTTAAATCATAAACTGCAAAAATCTTGTTGACTGGTAAAACTCAGAGTAATTTTAACTTAATAAAACATCAATCTACCATTGCAATGACTCATCCCATACCTGTACACAGTCAGATGTATGCCTGTCTGTAAACAAATTTCAACTTTCATTTAGGCGTGTTTTGCTGGTTTGTTGTACAGTGTTTCAACCCGCTGAAAGCCCTTTCTATTTTTATGAGAAATGATATATTCATATCTCTGTATCTGTATTCATATCTCTGTAGGAAATTATTAAAGAACTATTGAACCTGTGACTAAAGGTGTTGGAATAATATCTTCAGACTTACAGTCTTGGTAATGTTTTAGTATATAATCGTAAATGTCTGTGTCTTGTCTGCAGGTGGACAGGGAGTATCGGGTGCAGAAGGCCCTGTTCTCTGCTGGCTTCCCTGTTCCTCAGCCTCTCTTGCACTGCACTGATGCTGACGTGATTGGAACAGAGTTCTACTTGATGGAACATGTGAAGGTGAGTTTGTCCTGCCAAGTCCAGTATGAAGCAAAGTCATATGTTTACCACTGCTTGCTTTGCCCTTTACACTACATTCAGATGATAAAAGATGAAACTTGGACTCATCTGTGTTTGTTTGCTGGCGCATGCTGACTTGACACACCCAACTGATGGCAAAACCTCCATATATAAACTTTACTCTCATACTATGAGATGGTAAAATACATTTCATGAAAATATACTCATGTTCATCTATCACCATTGAGCAGGGACGTATATTCAAGGATGTGGGGCTCCCTGGAGTGAGTGCAGCAGAGAGGACAGCTTTATATGTGGCTGCAACGGAGGTGTTGGCAAAGCTACACTCACTGGACCTGGCTTCACTGAGACTTGAAGATTATGGAAGAGGATCAGGCTACTGCAGAAGACAAGTGAGACGGCACATTGTACTCAATCAAAATAACTTTATACATCCTGTCTGGAAAGAAATTACGGCTGTAACCTTGTGGCTTTCCGTCCCTGAAGGTGACCACCTGGACGAAGCAGTACAAAGCAGCAGCTCACAGGGACATTCCCGCCATGAATGAACTGTCTGATTGGTTGATAAAGAATTTGCCAGCCAATGATAACGAAGTCACTCTTGTCCATGGAGATTTCCGCATTGACAATTTGATATTCCATCCAACAGAGGTACAAGTTCTCAAGCAATTGTTTTGCAAATCTGCGTCATGTGGCTGCAACGCTTAACAATGTGTTTGCTGTCATTAGGCACGTGTGATAGCAGTGTTGGACTGGGAGCTGTCCACCACTGGACAGCCCCTGGCAGATTTGGCCTACTTTCTCATGCTCCACTACTGGCCTGTTAACCTTAATATCCTCAGCACAATTAGAAGCTTTAAAGGAATTGAAGGTAATGATGACAAATGACAACCCAGAGCACCATAGAAAGTATAGACCATCTTCTAACATGTTATTTATTTGTAACAAAAATTGGTGTGCCGTTTTTGTCTCTTTGTCCAACTATGAATAGGTATTCCAACCGCGAATGAACTGATCTCCATTTACTGCCGGTGCCGGGGGATCCCAGCTGCTTTGCCTCACTTAGATTTCTACTTGGCCTTGTCTTTCTTTAAAATGGCAGGGATTGCACAGGTTTGAGGCAACTTTTTCCTAAACTTTTTCATTTTACCCCTGCTTGCCTTTTTTATCACGATATGTATACTACACTCCTAGCGCACACAGCAGGTAGAAGAGCTGTAGAGTTGTCGAGCATAATTTTGACATTATAATTGCTGAAACCCCTAAGTTGTCTAATAACTGATTGGTAATATCTTACCAACTATAGAGGGATCCAGACGGAATCATTAAATCTTTACTCAATACTCATTTCTCACCCTATTTGCCAATTTTATCTATCAGGGGATCTATGCACGCCACCTGCTGGGTAATGCCAGTGCTCCCAATGCAGTTCAGTTCGGCCAGTGTGTGGAGCCCTTGGCTAAGGTTGCCTTGCAGCTTGTGCACAGGTTGGTTGCAGTTATAGCTTTAAGAGTTGAAGAGGAAAATATCTGTGGATGTTTTTACACTGTTTTTTTAATTAATATCAGTGACTCGAGTCATTTTTAATGGATTTAAGAAGCTTTAAATTGCTGTTTGACTCAGTTGGTTTCTGTCATTTTCGTCTCAAGTTGTCGCAGACACCCACTGAGGTTGATAGAAGTTTATGAAAGTCATAGAGTGTTTATTAGGGTACATTCTTTTGTCTATGCATTAAAGTGCTAAAATAAATCTTAATAGAGTCTGATAGTCCAATTCCATTACCAACAAAATATTCAGCGCTTTGTGGGCCATAAAACTGATAAATTCCACCTACTGACTAGACTCAAGCCAGAAACAGTTGGAATTTCTAGCTTCTCTTTTCAATATTTCCTGTTGGCTCTTCAACACGTCAAGTCTTTTTTTTTTTTCAGGTCTTTCCCAGGTCCAACAGAAAATGGTCTGTTCCTGCAATCGGCTAAAGGTCAGGCTGTTCTCCAGCAGGTCAAAGACTTCATGAGACAATACGTCCTTCCTGCCCAGCAGGTCAGTGCCAAGAACTGCGAAGAACAGAAGGCAGATTTGTTTGGACAAATGGACCTCTAGCTTGCACATGAAAGGATTTGAGAGAGCACACCAGCTTGTTCATTTAATTAGGGCTGATTTATTCAAGTGAGAGAACAAGAACCCTATTGATTGGCCCTTGTAGCATCCTGGATGCATTACAGCAGCATGATGCTATGAGATTGCATTTCCCGTCTTTTTAGACTTTATTCATGGGAGCATTGGCCATACAAGGGTATTTTTTATTTTTAAAATAACTTCTCTCCCGTAAAAAAAAAACTTGTCAAAGCTACTTTGATGCAGGTCTCACAGGTCCTCGACGGCAGAGTTGAAAGGACATAAATAAATATTGGCTTGCTGTGAAAAAATTTTACTTTTTTCTCCAGGAAGTTGCAGAGTACTACTCCAAACATGCCCACTCTCCACAACGATGGCACAGCCCTAAAACAATAGAAGATCTAAAGGTATTAATGTTTTGTTTTGTTTTTTTTACCTGAATTAAATTTGTTTGCCACATTTCTTTTTCAGCGGAAACCTGTCAGAATTATTTCTATCAATATGACACAAATGATGCAATCCAACAATATGTTATATGGCAGTACATAAAAACACAATGACATGTATTAAAGAATACAAAAACAGTAAGTGTAATGGTAATTCCAAGAAATGCTGCTTCAACATAAATCCAGCAGGTTTAAGGGCCAAGATATGAAAATCTTGTTTAAACAGTGCACCTCCTTTTGGAGTGGAGAGAAACTCTGCAATCCATCATTTAAAGGTTAAAATTCAACGAAAAATGCAGTTATTTGTGCTTTGAGCTCTGCTTTTGATCACTTGAATCTTTTTTGGAATGAAGATTCAGCTTGGACCCGTGACCCCACACTGAATGTTAACGCTTGTGGTGTCAATGTGCCAGGTGAAAGCGAGGGAGGCCGGCCTGTGGAACCTGTTCCTGCCTGCAGTCAGCGGTCTCAGTCAGCTGGATTACGCCTACATTGCAGAACAAACTGGACGCTGCCTCTTTGCTCCTGAAGTTTTCAACTGTCAGGCTCCTGGTAAAACATCCTGCACTGTGTCAGATTTTTTAGATTTGTTTTCAGAGGCCATGAACAATACAATAGGTTCATTTGTCCGTTTCATAAAATAGATCTGGCACAACCTTGCAACTTGTGTGTATGCAGCATATATTAGGTTCCTCCCTTCAAAGTCGGGTAAAATCTTCTCCAGATGTCCACATTATAGCACTTTTTTAAATTTATCACAGTTACAGGTTTTTTGTGTAATTACTGGGTTTAGATCATTAAACAATCCCTTGATTGTCATTTTATGGTTCTTGTTAGATGAGAAAAATCAACATGAGTCATATTCTGGAGTAAAATAATATTTTCCAAATGTAGCATGTGAGTCTGAAACACAGTGCATGGTGTGGTTTCTCCCCAGACACAGGAAATATGGAGGTGCTCCACATGTTTGGCAGTGATGAACAGAAGAAGAAATGGCTGGAGCCTCTGCTCAGAGGAGAGATCCGCTCCTGCTACTGTATGACAGGTAAATACATGACCATATTCTTTCGCATTACCGAAGGTTTTTAAATGTCTGCTTCATTTCACAGATCACTCTGCTTTCAAAAGAATGAACAGAGAAGAAGAAATATCATCCTCTCTGGAGTCAGTAGAGTTAGAAGTGATAAAAGTTTAAAGAATATAACTCAAAGAAATAAATCACTTGGAGTAGACTTGAAGGAACAGCATGAAACACTCACTGCAAGTGTTTATCAGTCTGTTTTCTGCCCACTTACAAGGTACTGCTAAAGTTCAGACCTTATCGTGTCTGTTATGGTTTTCTGCTAAAGGTTTCATTAATGCTTATGGTCTTAAATGAGCCAGGTTACACATGGCACAGCTGCTACCGACTCCGTTTAAGTTTTGTTTGGAAATTCCACTTGACAACAGCAAACATTAGCACACTATGAGTAATTTTTCCCTGTTTTCTCTCCTTTGCTTTCCACGCTGCCTGGAAACAGCGGCAGATTTCTGCCAGAGGTGATTGCAGTGGGTGTGATCCTCCCCATGGATTTTTATAAACACAGATGGTGATTAGCAGTGTTTTGGGTGATGATACTGTCACTAGCTTGGCAGATTTCTTTAATTTTTTCCCCCTATTTTTTTTTAAACCAGATGACAATATTTTACTGAGTAATGAGTTTCCTCCTGACTTTGCTTTGAGTGATGTATTTCTCAATGTATGGAAGGAAGTGGTGGGACTTTACTTTGTTATTTTAACCACAATTCCTGTGGTTTGAGCTGGAATTCAGAAAACAATAAAGCATAAGAGAAGAGAGGAAATGTGATACTGAACTGAAACTGCTCATAGTCTTCTTGTTGTTGTACGATTTGTTCATTGTAAATTTAAGGTGTCATGGTGTCTTTCAGAGCCTGATGTGGCCTCCAGTGATGCGACCAACATGGAGTGCACTCTTCACAGGGAAGGCAACACATATGTCATAAACGGGAAGAAGTGGTGGAGCAGTGGTATGTCCATTCCCTTTTCTTTTAGTTATATAAGAAAAGAAACCATGTGTTTTCCCACCAGGGATACTAAATAGTTTTATGCTCCATTTCAAACCAAAAAGTTAGAAAGCATCAGAATCAATAAACAACAATAAATCATCTAAAGTCTGTGAAGTTCAAATTGCTTTCGATATTAACTGCAAGTCCCCTTAAAACCAAAGATGTTAAAGAGTAAATCTGGAAGCTTAGAGTCCATAATTAAAGCTTTTCTCAGAAAAAGATGAGAGAGTAAAATGTTTACCCGGACTGCCAACATATGAACAACACAGTGCAGATGACTCATTCACTTGACATTTGATAACATGGGTGACTCTTTCATGACCTTCAAAATTCTTGGTTCCATTTGATTCTGGAAAATATGTTGCAGAGCTGCTTTTCCAGCAGGTTGGAGCAGTAAAATGTCATAGACTCAAAGCATGACAGTCAGTGGCCACTTAGTTCAAATTTATCAATCAATTTAAGTGATTAAAGGTGATTCTGTTTGGCTCCTCAATTGGGTGGTCATTAACCTTGTAAGTGTTTAGGATATAATAGATTCTTATCACACGAACATCCAAAAGTCTGACATGTGTTTTTAGATCGTTATCCTGCACCTCATAAATAAAAGCAAAGTGAAAGATGTTCCAGATGTTTCCTCTGACACAGATGTGGCCTGGGGTCAGTTGTTTTTTAGTTTAAACTGTGGTTTAAACGTATAGCATTACGGTTTCAGAAATGTATCGGAGTTTTCACTTGCCTGATGAAATGCACATTCCCTATCCGTCACAGAGATCTAATGGTAGAGACTCTCAATGTTTCTCTTTTCCTTAAAACGAGGACTTATATATCAGCCTTGAAGTATTCCTCTGTTGCTGATATTTCCCTCGTTACAGTGACCTACGGCTTTGTGTCTCCACAGTGAGTCATAATGTCCAGACCCACCCATGTAAATTATAGCAAACAAACTAGATGGTGTTGTGTCTTTTGAAATAACGTGAGAGGATGGAAGTTTTTCTATTGCATCTCATACTTTCCAAGAATTAAATGCAAAGTGTAAATATCAGCTCTGACAGTTACATAAACATCCAGCAGATTCTCCCTTAAAGAACAGAAAGTAAAGACATCTCATCATTGGTTTTTATGCCTTTTTTATATATATAATTACACAGCAGATCCAGCATTAGATTTTCATAGGTTTATTGAAGGAATAACCCATCATAAGTTAAACTTAACTAAAATGTTGCCACTTCCAGTTGTCTTCTTTTCTTTCTCCTTTTCTCCAAAGTTATGTCACTGGATGGGAGGGTCCACATATTGTCAGGGCAGCGGTTTGGAGCACATACAGGCTTGTCCCATGGGCACGAAAATGTTGTTAAATTATTCCCAGCCCTGCAATCTTTTATTTTTGTTTTACATAGGCTTTTGTATTTACATACTCACTCACACCAGACCAGATGAAGTACACATGTTAAACATTAGTGACAATGGTGGTTGAGTTCTGAAAAGTAAAATTATTCCCTAAAAAATTGCTAAAGAAACTTAAAATTACCATTTGAGAATCTCAATCAAGTAAACCTGATTAAGTTCTCATGGTACACTAACTTTCCATGTTATTAATACTTTGTAGTAAAACTTTGTCAATTATCATTTAAAACTAAATTATTCAATTCAAATTATTCAAATTCAGTCTACAGATAGATAGATAGATAGATAGATAGATAGATAGATAGATAGATAGATA
>JAQNCA010000015.1:7566799-7600394 GCA_029783725.1 Acanthurus tractus
AAAAAAAAAATTGCTACTAAATTAAGTGTAAATAAATAACTGATTTATAATCAGCTGTATATATTTTAATGCAACTATTGTTAATATCATTCCAGTTGGATTTTTTGAATGACTACGCTGTTTAATTAAAAAATGACACTTGTTTATTAGGAATTCTTTTTAATGTGAACTACAAAAACAGAAAATGACAGCATGAATATGACTATTGTCATCACACTTTGTACAGGTGTGGTCTACCACATGGATGAATTCCATTGGGGGATGATGGGAGAATCAGGACACACAAGCACATTATTTTTGTTTTTTGATTTTTTTTTACAATATAAAACAGCAATGGCCCCATCCATTCGATACACCAGATGGCAACTCATGCAACACCCTGCACTCTTCATTGTCCATACAATAACATTTGGGCAGAGATCTCTAGCTGCCAGATCAGTCAGTCCATCTTTTATACAACATGGTGCAGAAAAAGTAGGAATGGGGAGGGATAATAGGCTGGTTCGGAGGTTGAGGGAGAAGATGTGTCAGTGTTTGCTCTTCTTTGACTTCTTATGAGACCGGTGAGGTGACCTCGATTTGGAGCGAGACTTCTTCGCCGACTTCTTGGGAGTCCTCGAGCGTGACCTCCTGGATCGTTTGGGTGTGCGAGGTGAGGGGGATCTGGTGGGACAAGCATGACATTTCAATTATGTGTAAACCTTTTACCTTTCCCAACCCTAGTGGTACTAACAGAAAATGGTGGTATAAAAGGTCGACCAAATATCTGGCTCTAGAAAGGATATTAGAAGAAGGCCAGGACAGATGTCTTACCTCTTGGAGGACTTCTTGTTGCTCGATCGTGGGGAGTCTTTATGGGAGGAACGGGAAGATGTGTCTTTAGAGTATGAGCGGTCTGAGCGTTCTGATCTTTCGGAGCGCGGTGACGATGACCGGCCTCGTCTGCTGCTACTCCGCGTGGGGCTGGGTGACCCACTGTGACGCCGCTTCCTATCAACCGTAGGGGACAAATATCTGTCAGACAGGAAATTGAACAAATCTCATGTTTTATGCAGCACACCTAGAAATACCAGACCTCCACCTCCACTGATTGATAAACCCGATACCCACACCGGTAACTCACCTCTCCTTTCTTGTTGGTGTGTCTTCCTTCTCTTTTTCCTTCTTCAGATCTTTTAACCGTGCCTCAGCTTTCTCCTTCTCTTTCTTCTCCCTCTCTTTCTCCCGTTCAAGTTTCTCCTTTTCTTTTTCCTATGAGGGAACACAATTAATTGCCCCCGTTTTTGACTTCACTAACTGCATGTGAAAGCATCTACAGCAAAAACTGCATAGTATGACAATACCTTTTGTAGTAGTTTGTCCCTGTAGTGCTCCACCTGTTCCTGAATACTCTGCCCATGCTTTTTGGGCCTTTTTCCAGACTCAAGTTCATCCTGGAACTTCATGACCTTAACCTGGGTGAACAGTTCAAAGATAATTGATCCAAACAATCGATTTAAGTTACATGACATGGACCACACGTCTTATGCTTGTACATGTAGTATGTTCATTTGAGATAAGTGTCAAGTACCTCTATCTCTCGAAGCTTGGTGCGTTTCTCTTCATTCATTTCAGACATCTTAGCCTTAACGTCAGAATCATCTCTGACTGGGTTAAAATAGCTTTGATTGTCTTCTGAACGAGGGCTCCTGTCGTCGTCATCACTGTCCTCATTGTCTCTGTTGAGTGGAAAAGATTTTATGGGAGAGATTAAAGAATGGACAGGTGTATTATAGAATAGACCCTTGAAAGATAACACACAAGAACAAAAAAACTCACTTTTTTGTGTCTTCTGGCTGCTCAAACATTTCCCATTTCGATGTTGTCACAGCTAAGGAGCAAACACAAGACAGCAAAACTGAGACTTAAAACAGAACCGGTGACAAAGGTCATTTATAAAGTAAACTCGAAAAAATTTAGTTTGATGCCATTTAAAGGTCTCACCTTGGGCTTCTAATTCTGACTCGTCCACTGCTTCCCATTTCGAAGGTGCTACCTTGAAAGTTGCCTCCTTGGACTGATCCACTATAAAAAGCAGAAAAATACAAAACTGAGTCACTGTACAATTACATTTTGACTGAGACCACAATTAACAGCATGTCTCTTTCACACTCACAAGGTATTCCATCTATGTCCTCTTCCATGGGCTTGATAGGAACACCATCTAGGTCATCCAGGGGGGCTCCATCAATAGGAGCCCCATCAATGGGCCCTGCATCAATTGGCACCCCATCCACATCCTCCAGCGGAGTGCCATCTACATAGTCCCCTATTGGAGCACCGTCAAGGTCCTCTGCTGGCTCAACCTGGGCCAAAAACAGCATAAAATTTCAAGTTAGGACTTAAATAACTGATGGGATAGGTCCGGACGGTCAGGATACTTTAACAGAATTTTAGGGCATAACCAATGCTTTCATTATGTCACCTCATTTACCTCCCCAATGACGACAGGAGGTTCCTTTTCTGTAGTGAGGTTGACAAGACCCAGGAAGATGTTCTGCAGCTTGATAAGGAATGGGTCTGGGTACACAGCCCAATCCTCCCAGGCCCGGAAACATGACATAACTCGTTGCTGCCACAAAGAAAAAAACAGAACAAGGGTGCTTGGTTGAATGAAAAAACTGCTTGTGTAAATTATTCAGGGTAGTTTTCAGTGTGCTTTCAACCTTTAGTACCTTAAAGTTCTCACTCTGAAGGTGGCCCTGTATTGCCTTGTAAGCAGCATTAAGGTCTGAAAAAATCTGGCAGAGCTTTGCCTCAAAACTGTTGAGAAAAGGGCGGGATCATTAATGTGAAAATGAAACTTAAGTAATGACTTTACCAATCTTAAGGTGATAGTGCTGTTCAGTACAACTTACTATTTTCTGTAGTAAGACGCATTGGCTACTTTGGCAGACGAGTTGTACAGCACATCAGAGACTAGATATAACCGTGCAATCTGAAATGTAAAAAGAGAAAATATGAGTTCATCTTAAAAAATATCTACAACAGACTTAGATATTCATAGAGGTTACTGTTGCATTTTATAACAGATGGTCAGATGGTTATATTTTGCCTTTTTGGGAAGAGGGGTCTTGAGGATGGAGAGAGACTCTGTGATGCATTCCACAATCTCTTCAGCTGCTTCTGCGTGGCTAAGACAAAACAACATGGCTTCTGCTATATCTCCCCTCCTGGGAGTCAAACCACGCAGCATTTCCTCCAGTTTGTCTCGCTCTCTGCACACATTAAGGACATTTAGACAAAAATCTACTGAACTGCAGGTTCACCCACTGCACAGATTTTAACATAGTTTGAACAATCTTATGGAAATGGTCTTACTCTTCTTTCAGGCAGCCTTTCTTGCTGCCATCCTCATCCTCCTCCTCTTCTTCACCATCATCATAAGGACCATGAAGGTATGGGTTAAGAGGAGGCGGACGCCACAGAGAGCCATTCTTAAACATCCTAAAGTCATCTGTTCGCCATTTGGCCGGAGCTTCACCCTGAGGAAGGATCCATTTACAGTTCAACATCAAAACAAAACCTGATGGAACATTTTGTTTTTCTACAGTGTGGATCTGAACATCACTATTTTGCACTGAGTTCATACATGACCAACCTGTAGTATGGAGTAGAGTTTCCAGCGGTAGTATACATGTGCTGGGCTCTGGTTCTCAAATAGAAACCTGAAAAGAAAAAAATATTACAAATATTAGCATAAGCATGATAACTTTGCAAAAAATAAGACCTCCAATGATCAGAAGAAAACATTCCTGTTGTGCAGTTGCACTGACCTGTACATGGGATTGTTGATTTCTCTGTTCATGATCATGGCTTCAAACATTGGGCCTTCACGCACCACAAACTCGATCATTCGGTGGATGAGAGAGAGCAAATTCCTACAAGAAAAACACAGTTAAAGCAAACAGATTCAGACTGGCCGAACCTTGACCTCTAAAGAAAAGCCTGTCAGTAGGTTTTAATTTATGCCTGGCAGCTTGACACTCGCAACAGTTGTCTCTTGACAGACATGACGCATTTTTTACAAAACAAATGTTCAAGGGCAGAACTGCTACTGTCACAAACAGTGGACTGTATCTGTGTAGTGCAGTGCAACAGTAATTCTTGCAATCCAAAAAAATAAAAAAAAACACTGGGCAGAAATGTCTCTTCAGTGACTCAGCCAAAGATCTATTTATTACTAATAGACTTAAAGATAAAATTAGACATCTTAATAGAGACAACTGTCAAAAAGTATTACATGACCAAGCATAAATTAAATGTAACTGTAACTATGCCTTTGAGCCAATTTATAACACCAAATGCATTAATGCTGCAAAAAATCAAAACTTAAAATAACATGTGATGATGTTACATTAACATCAAGATTACACAGGGCATGGCTGCATCATGTTCTGGCAGGGACACAGTTTGATTCCAGCTTCGCAACCCACCAAGAGCAATTTTTGTCTGTCTTTTTTCTGATTTTTGCAATTCTACAATCCCTTAGTTGATTGCATAGTTTAGTGGTTTTCTTCTTGTCTGTTTTAATGTGATATACTATCAGGAATGTGAACAGATTCTGTTTTTTAAATTGACCAGATCGTGCCACTCTCTTGACTTCCTGCCCAGCTACATATGCTCTGTGCAGCTTGAGTCGGACTTGCAGCCTATGTGCAGCAGAGCAGAGAGCCACCTCTGAAACCTGTGGCGTTGCTTCTGATGGAATCACAAGCCTTTTCTAGAATGGCTGTGATAAGTTTTGACGACTGCGTCCCAGCTGGAGCATGTCGCAGCTGTGCCCACTGGTATCAAGCTACAGAACATTAATTTAAGAGGTCATTTTCTAAAAGACCCTAACAATTCAAGTGTGTATATTGGTCATTTTTTTCACTGTGTATAAATTTTAACATATCTATGTCCTTTTAAGCTGCAGTGCAATGAGTTTGAATTACATTGCACTGCATGGAACCTCTCTTTTAAAACTTTCTAGATTCAACTTCCACAAAAGTGAAGCTGAAAAACTTTGGAAAGTAGAAGCGAGACATTGACAAAGACACTGCATTAACTGAAATGGTTTGTCAATACAGTGCCTTTCAATTCCCTTTCATCCTCTGAGCAATATGAAGTGAGGAAGAACACCAAAACAGAATAGGACTGTAGGCCTACATAATCTAAACATGTTATCTACTGGTGGAGTTGGTAAAGACTGAATACAGTGCAAATAGGATCACTAAAGTTCTTCTGTGACAATTTTGGGGAGATACATGGTGCAGGCTGCATACAATTGACCTGAAGTGGCCAACAAGACAAAGGATGTCTTTCATTTGACAACACAGATCACATTTACTTGTATTGGAGCCGATCGTACCAATGACGGGGTAAAATTCAGTATACTTTCCCAATCCATCCCATGAGGCTTTTCAGGTCCCTCGCTGCTGCAGACAGTTCAACTTGTGCTGCTCACCAAGGCCAATGTCAAAGGTCATATATAGACTAATACTGGCAGGTTTGGATTTGTTGGCAGGGGCCAGATGTACTGAGCTCCTGATAGAGTGACAGAGGCCAAGGGGGTAGCCAGTCCGAGTGAGCAATGGTAAGAGAGCTGGATTTTAAAACTACAGATCTAAGACCAGCCGACTGTATGTTGCATAATAACATGTCACTGAAGTTGGAAAAACAACACAATTAAATGTTGATGTATGGAGTGGAACTGTGATGAACTAAAGTCATGATGTTTGGCTCTAAACAGCACATTAAAAAACAGCACTATAATGATGTTTTTGCTACATATTTAAAAGGAAATATGAGTGATGGAGTGTGAAGGAGCAAGATACAAAACAAACTTGTCAGTCAGTATTATTCTATTGACTAATGAGTTGGCCTCAACCATTGCTCACACTTACTGACCAGCCCCCTGTAGCATGCAGTGATCAACCGATCAAACTTTTAGCTTCATTATGGGATGTTTTTTTTCTATGTTTGTACACCAATTTAAAAAAAAGAAAAACATGTACCTTTCTGTTGGGATAACCACTTTGACTATGGCTTGCGACAGAGTCTGTATATGAAGTCACATCAGATAATAAACATAGAATGTGAGTATTGTTAAAAGGCAACATGTGAAAAATATAAAAAATGCATTTAAAAAGTGCAAATAGACAACAACTTTCCTTTACTGCTGTCAGCTTTACTTAAGGTCAAAACACCCCTAACACTGTATTCAATAACCATATCATCTCTCTTTAAAACTGAGCATTTACCACACACTAACATTTCATTATACCCACACTTATATACTGTGCAAAACTACTTAGATTGAGTCAACAAGACAAAAACTATCATTGACAAAAACTTGGTTTAAAACCTGCACTGACTGCTCATTATAAAGGCTTACATCTTACCATCTGCATTAACACAACACTGCCATAACCCATGACATAAACCTAGGCTGACATGCTGAGTTACCTTCTCAAACTCCTCCTTGTTTTTAGGTGGAGGAAGCAGGGGAGCATTGGGGTTCTTTAGCCTCTCCCGGGGCTGTGCGTTGAATGGTAGGCCAGAGGGAGGCGGTGGGAGTGTGTGCTCCATCATGGAAGGAGGGATGTAGATAGGGTGAGGTGGGATGGGCACACCTTTGCCCCATCCTAATTTCATCTCAAAGTTCATTATCATCTTTCCTGTGATAGGAGTAAAGAAATAATTCATTTATACTGAACAGAGTAAACGCAATTATCTCATCTTCCTGTTTAATATAATAAAATACAGCTTCGTACCATTTAGGTTCTTGAGCGCTCTCTCAGCATCCCTCCTGTTCATGAAAGCCACAAAGCCACAGTTCCTCTCCCGAGCCCTCTCCTCGTCTGTCCGTGGCCACATGATCTTCACACTAGCCAGCGGGCCATAGCGGCCAAACTCTTGACACAGCATCTCCTCATTCATCTATATAAAACATATTTGGTTAAAATATATTTCACAAGAAGGACATTGGGTGAATGCCTACACGACATAATGACTTAACATTAAGACTACACTTAATATATATTTTTCATTGGGAATTAAAGTCAAAGCAGCAGGCTCAGATCAAGCCTTTCTGTTTACAGCAAAGAGACGTCTATCAGTGCTAAATTGTCTCCACTTGTTTTCTTTCAAATTCACCTGTGGATTGATGTTTCCGAGATATAAGTTAGTAGTGGATGGGTCTCCAACATCATGGGAACCTGGAGCACAATCATCCAAAACTGCAGAGACAGAAAAGAGAGGAAGATTTCCTACTGCTGTCTGACAAAACAACCTATTTTCTTTGCAAGATGAAGATATTCACGGCCACTATATGAAGTCAAAATTACCACTGGACGGACGGTTTCTTCTTGAAGAACCATCCGCTAAAAGAAGCAGAAAAGCAGTATAAATTTTGTTTCAGGGCACCAGTGGAAAAAGGATCTGGGGAAGTGGAGTAAAGCGTGCAGGACAGGGCCATATCAGGCCAAGTTACATGGAACAAAGTCATGCTGCTTAAAGACACTTACATGAGCGTCTTCCATCCATGCCTGAGAGAGGTTCAAATCTACTAACACGTCCTTTCATCTTGTGTCTTTCATCCCTTTCCTCCTGTATTCTGCAAGAAATAGCATATTGAAAAATGAAGCGTGAACTATGTTAACATTCTGATGGGTTTTGTGCTTGTAACCTGTGATAAGAACTGGGGACGTAGAACTGCACAGTTCTACAGTTTAATACACTTAGACCACTTAATCCCCATTTATTACAACAACTGAAATGTGTAACAAAATCATGCTGAAACTGAAACTTACTGTTTAAGTTCTTCTTTAAAGAGCTCCAAGTTGCTCTTCTTCTTTTCCTTTTCATTACTTTTCTTTATTGGCTGAAAAAAAGATGAAGAAATAGTAAATAAGACCAATTCATTCTTTAATCAGCAGTAACAACAGAACCTGTCTTGTTGACTAACAGTACTTACATGTCTCTTGTCTAATGCTAAAAACTGAGGTGGCGTTTCCAAAGGCAAAATACTTTTTGTTTGGGACTCAAAGCGCGACTTGGGCTTGTATAACTTTCCTCTCTTTTCATCAGCAGCTGCCTCCTCTGAAAAGACAGTGTTTTTTAAGACCTTCACTAAAAAAAAAAAAAGCTTTTTACTTTAAATGATGAAAATGTGAAGTGTGACTGTATCTTATCCTGCATATCTTGTAATCCATTTGGGAGAGAATAATTTACACAGGAAAACGTTGTACCTTTTGTTGCATTTGCAATACCACCACGGACAAAGGCCTTTACTTTGCCCTCCCCTCCTCCTTCAAAAGCAGCAAGAAACTCCTCATAAATCTCTGCTGCTGCTCGCTCATCCTCCTGAGGGGAGAATCCAGAGTCAAAGTAACTTGTATAGCAGAATCTTTACAAACTCATTTGAAAGTTACCTCAATAACATTGATAATACTCTCAAAAGAGAAGCAAATACTTACTTTTTTCTTTATTTCATCTTGTTCCTTCTTGCTCAGGGTCCTCTTAGCCACTGCCATTTTGCCAATACTGAAGGACTTAAGTTTGCTCTCAAGCAGCGCCTACAGACGTAAACAAAGCATGGTTACCTTTTGCAAGTACTTAATGGTTACACAATGCAACTCCACATTTTGGATGCATGTAATACGTGCAGGCCATAAAACGGATCACTACTGCTCCACGCTATGTAAAGTGTAACTCTGGTAACGTTATTTGACTTAAGTCTGTCAGTTGTCAAGCCGAGTGTCAATATGAGCGGGGATTTACAAAAGTATCTCCACGGATCTCACTTTAGCAGCAAACATTACAGCGTGATCTGAGTTTGGTTCACTGGCCCAAACATTTCAAAGCCGTTTGTTTTGGTTTCATTCACTGCATATTTTCTAGCTCTATGCAGCCCGACACAAGGAAGAAGCAACAACTGAACATGCTAGCCAGAGGCCTAACTACTGCAGCGTCCCTGGCTGAATGAATGCATTAAGCGCCGAAAGACTGTCACTCTGAGCTAACGTAAAGCATAAAAAATCTCTAGGCCCGAGTTGCCACATAAATAAATATAAAAAAATAAATACTACTAAATTTAACACATATAAAGTAAACTTTGTTCTGAATACTAGGTATTTCAGCATCAATCGATTAGCTGTACGAATATTATTGATTTCAATATCAACTGCCTTGTTTCTGATTGTGCTGGCTAAATAGTTAGCTTAGCTAAGTTAGCCAGTGTGGCCGGGGAGCTGACTGTTAGCTTTAGCGCGGCGATAGTTAGCTAACAACGTTGCGCACCCCAGTACGACAACACGCCCTTTGCAGGCGACAAACATGTTAAAGGTCAAGGCTGTTCACGCATATTACCATTTACAGCGTTTACGTTACGATAGATAAAACCTAGCTAATGCAAAAACAAAGTGAAAATTCACCTTAGCGCTAGCTTTCTGAGAGCCACCGGGCGTTCGGTCCGCCATCTCTTTTTGGAACTAAAATAAAATCGATCGTCGATTACAGGATAGCGGCAGTTGTGAAATTTAAGGCGACTTAATCAATCACTGAATCAATGATGGCTGAACTTATTTTCTTGGCTTTTCTTTGGTGGTCGCGTTTAAATACAAATAGAGACAGATGCCAAGCAGATGCACGTAAGGAAATTACAATTCGTTTGTGAAAGAAAAAGAAAAAACAGATCTTGTTTTGTCCATGAGAGACATCCAATTAAACTAGTTTATTGTTGTGACTCAGAGGACAAAGATGTATCGCTTTGTAGCAACCGATTAACTCCAAGATTGCTCAATGCATGGTCTTAATTTTGTTCAGAAATGTCACTGATATAATGAAGTAAAAAAAAAAAAACAATATTTGAGAACAATAAATATACAGTTAATGACTTATAGCACATTTAGTCCAGCAGGTGGTGCTCTCCCTCCACTTGGCTTTTATTCCATCTCTATCGAGCAGTCTCTGTTACCTGAACATATTATTCGGACAACCCACAGCCTACGGCGAATACAAACACCTACTTTAATATATTTTCAGCTGGTGTGAAATTTGCATGTCCTCTTTCTCTCCACATCTGGATAGTTTATTAAATATGTAGATGTAGCCCTTAACACTGGGGTGACACCAAGGTGTGGGGTCTCAGTTTGGCCATCTATCAACTCCCATATGCCATATGCATAAAGCTTATTTACATTGATTGGAATGCTAAACCATTCATATGGGACTTTCTAGGTCAAGTTTATTCATGCCACCCCCCTTCAAGGTTTTTTTTTTTTCAGCCCAGGTGCCGTATGAGACCAGTGTGGGACCTCACTTCCCTCCAGCGCTTCTTCATCCCTCTTTTTTTTTTTTTTTTTTTTTTGAAAAGCAGCAGTCTGCGCTCCGTCCCTCCTACCACGCAGAACAAACGCTATATTCATCTGCTCCAGCTTGCAGTTGCTGAAACTCCCCGCAGGAACTCCTGGGTACTTTTCCCCACCGTTCCAGCTGCTGAACACAATGCCATTCATGCCACGGGGCGAAAATAAGAGAAGCGCCTGCTCCGTTAACCCAACAATGTGGAGAACATGCAGTATTTTTTGCGCATGGAGTCTACTGTTTTTGGCAGAGGTCTGTGCGCAGTCTCAGCGGAGGTACATCTTTATTAACCTTTTTTAATATTCATTTTGAAAGCTTTATGAGTGAGCAAGGTGTAAAGGATCTCACGTAGCCTGTGGAGAAGCAGCGTCAGTGGACTGGAGTTGATTCAGAGGAATATTCATTCTGCAGTCTGCCTCCAGTCAGGACATGTGGCGCATTAAGTAAATTCTGTGTTAAAATCATCCGCAGGTTGCCGTAAACATTTTCAAGGCTAGAGGATTTTTTATTTTAACACATCATCATGTGATATCTAAAAAAAAAATTGGAAAACATTTTCTCTCCCCCCCCCCCCCCCTCCAGACCAACCTTCACATGCGGCGGAAACATTACAGGGGAGTCTGGAGTCATCGGGAGCCAGGGGTACCCAGGAGTTTACCCTCCAAACACCAAATGTGTGTGGAAAATCACAGTGAGTCCTGTTTCATATTCATGCTTTGTTTTTGTTTTTTTTCCCCCAGAATAATAATGATACAACTGGTTGCTAACTTGATAATTAAAAACACACCAAACAGCTGCATAACATAAAACTTTTGATAATCGCTCAGGTCAAAAATTTCCCCTAAAGGCTCCATTACATTACTGTGCATTCAACCAGTCAAGCTAAAAAAAAAAAAAAGTTCAGGCTCACTGTTTCAAATATGTCGTCGGTAGGTAATTAAATGTGGGAAAAAAACATTTGGCTGCATCAGACTAACAAGCCAAAACCCATGGGAGGTGTGACATTTTATTGCTTTCAGTAATTACGGTAATTATGTGAAATTAACCTTTAACTCCCATGCAGGTCCCCGAGGGAAAGGTGGTGGTCCTCTCGTTCCGCTTCATAGACCTGGAGAGCGACAACCTGTGCCGATATGACTATGTGGATGTTTACAGCGGCCATGTCAGCGGGCAGAGACTCGGCCGCTTCTGCGGGACGTTCAAGCCGGGAGCCCTGGTTTCCACGGGCAACAAGATGCTCATGCAGATGGTGTCCGATGCCAACACCGCTGGGAGTGGTTTCCTGGCTGTTTTCTCTGCCGCCTTCCCACATGAGAGAGGTAGGCAAACATTAGAAAAAAAAAGAACAGTTTTGGCATGCTTGCTCTCACTGTTGATTTCCCAGACAGAAATGCTGTGGTGCCAATATCAGCTGCATAGAGAATATCTTGGCACAAGCATGTCACACAGAGACACATGGGGTGTAGCCATTACTTCACCTGTTCAGGAATCTGATACTGGTCTGAGAGTGTGTCTGCTGGGGTAAAGGGTCAGTCCTTAGAAGCAAATTAAAAAGGGTGTTAAACAGGAGTAGCATCGGTAAGGTCACTTGTATCACAATGTTCAGACAGAGAGAGGACAATTTTACATCCTGAAGTGGAGAGCAGCTTTTGCTTAATACTGTGACTTACTTTCAAGGCTCATAAAGACACACAGAAACTAAAAGGAGTTTAAATTTTTACTCCTTCTCAGTAAAAACTAGTAACCTCTCATTTGTGTGAGTCAGGGCTATGCATTTAAAGTTTCCAGTATGTTGACGAAAAGGGAGGAATACGTATCCCAACGCTCCTTGCAGCATGATGTGGAATTTCTCACTAACATTTTTTGAAGCAATTCAGTAGAAAGCACGGGTCAGAAGTATTACTCACGTTGAGTAAGCCTCTTCCTCCACTCAGGGTTGCAAAATCTCATCTGCTGCTTTGGTGGAATTTTAATGGCCGGTTTTCTGTAACCAAGGGGCTGACAGCTAAAACGGACAATGGCTATCAAGCAGCCAACCTGGCTCTTGTACAATGGAATGGTAGCAGACTGCTGCCATAATGTCTCCGAGGATTGGCAAAACTGCACAGCACAACATTTGTTTAGTGTCTATTTATGTCACGGCACTAAATCATACTTATTGTAGACATTTTGGAAACACCAATCTAAGTGTATGTTTTAGATCTTTCCGTTTTTTCACTCCTTTGACAGTCTGAGCAGCTTGTTTATTCAACCAGCTCATCTCACATGCACACATACTGTCTCTTTTTAAAGAACTGCACAGGACTAATAAGTGAGTTACTTTTTTTGGGTAACATAATGATAAAGGAAGCACAGAGAGCATCTGTTGTAAAGAGGTGGTTTGCAGGATCATGTATTTATGTCTTAAATGGATTACGAAAAAGAACTGGACTGATTTCTTTAAGGAACATGAATGATATTTTTGCGGATGATGCTATGAATAACTCCAAGATATAATTTAAATCAATACCTCACAGGGGAGCAGTACTGTGGAGGCAGACTGGATAAGCCTTCAGGGACTTTCAAGACACCAAACTGGCCTGAGAAGGACTACCCAGCTGGCGTCACCTGCTCCTGGCACATAGTGGCACCAAAGAACCAGGTATGAATGTTAAAAAATGGATTAATCTGAGCTTTTCTTAAAAACAAGAGGTGCTAAATATGAATTCGAAAAATTGTCTAAAGTGATGTAACTTGAAGCAGCGTTGGTTAAAACTATAAGTTTAAAAGAGGAGGAAAAACAGGAATTTTTGTCGAGATCTTAGTGGTCTCTTCTCATCCTTGTTTGAGCACATTAGCCAGTAGTTTTAAAGCAAACCCAAAACTTCAATTACACTGCTGGCGGTTAAGTTGCATCATGGGTAGTGTAGGTACCTTGTTTTAACAACGAAGAAAGCCTCTAATAAAAAAGATGATATCCTTGGTTCTGTTGTGTCAAATATCACTCTTTTTCTCTTAAACTGTCCAGCAGGAGTCTGAAATTGTTAAACCAGCGCGACAATTAATCGGAAGTGCTCTTTTAAGATGGCTCAATGTGTAATGAGAGAGGAACAAGATCACATCATCCCACAAACATAAAGATACCCTTTAATTAAACAGCCTTCCCTGATGGCTCAATTACAGGCTTCTCCTTGATGAAAGATGTTTTTCCTTTGCAGATCATTGAAGTTAAGTTTGAGAAGTTTGATGTGGAGAGAGATAACTACTGCCGCTACGACCACGTCTCCATTTTCAACGGGGCAGAAATTAATGATGCAAGAAGGATTGGCAAATACTGTGGAGACAGCCCCCCTGCGTAGGTGATTCTGTCGTGAAGATTTGATTTTCCCTGAAACATCCTTCCTATGAACTCCTCTCAGTTTAAGCTCCTGTCTGGGTCTTTTTTTTTTTTTTTTTTTTTGCAGGCCGGTCTTCTCAGAGGGGAACCAGCTCTTAATCCAGTTCCTGTCAGATCTCAGTCTGACCGCAGATGGCTTCATCGGACACTACAAGTTCAGACCAAAGAAATTCCCCACCACCACAGTACCACCCACCACTACCACACAGCCAGTCACCACCAGGCCCATACGTAGGTAGCAACTTTAATCTAATAAAACAAACCTCTGGAAGACTGCTAACATCTGTATTTGTTGATGTAGCTATGAGACACACTGGCTTGGTGGACTCTCTTGCAAGCATGTGGGGATTATCTTTCACTTTAAACTTAAGGGACATCTGGAATCTGCTTCTGATAGCAAATCTGGGCAAGAAAAGAAATAAGGGAACACTTACCTCACTCAAGAGTCATATTTATGCAGTTTTTGGTTAAAAATTCTGCTTGCATCTGCTTTAAACTATATGTGGATATGCAGCTACCATAATTACAAATACTCAGTTTACATGAAACGTCTAAAAGTATTCTTTACAATTTGATGTACACTTGTGATGGATCAGCCTCCTCAGTACAAGGAGTGACTAGGACATCCTGTACAGGACTGGAGACTTGGAGGTCCTGTTAAAGCTGCAGCCGACAGCAGCACATGTTCAAACACAACATATGCTGATGTGCTCACATTTCCCCTGTGTAAACTGCACATAATGCAAGTTCATATACAGCGTGGGCATGTATCTGCACCGGCAATCACAGCTCATTCTCGTGCTCAAGCTCCCACTCCCACTGTTGTTTTTTCCCTTAGTCAAGCCAGGTTATTTTGCTGCCTCCCTGCCATGATGTCATACTGTCAAATCGCTTTCTGGTTGGTTAATCTTTCCTGACGCTTCCCTCTCCAGGAAGAATAATATTTAGATAGTCACATTGTACATTCTTGGTTCTTTCCTTTATTGACTCTTTACTCCCTCTAATTCTAAAAACAGATGTTCACTTGTCACATTACGTTGCCATTTAACACACTGTCTCATTTTATCTTTTGAGGCTTTTCATTTGAAGAGACTCTTGTGTTACTCAGAATATTCTGTAAATAAACCACAAGAGAAACAGATGCAACCATAACTTACATGCTTGAATTACCGGCAGGCAAAATTACAGAGATTTGATTTCCTTGTGCGTGTGTGTGTGTGTGTGTGTGTGTGTGCTTGCGTATGTGTGTCCACAGCTCTGAAGTACTCTGTCGCCCTGTGCCAGCAGAAATGTAAAAGACGAGGAACACTAGAGAGCAATTACTGCTCCAGCAATTTTGGTAAGAGCATCGGTGCTTATTATAATTATTTTAAACCACATAAGCTACAGTCATTGGTATATTTCAGGTTGGCTCATGTTATACCTACTGTAACATACATATTAACCTTAAAATGCCAAACCTATGCAGTTTGCAGATTTGCATCAGTGCCGCCTACATCAGCATCAGCAGTCAAATCTCCCCTAACAAGCAGTTTACAGTCCTGATCATGTCACTGTCTTCGCTCCTCTGATTAATCATTTTGCATCTCAAAGACTTCCTTGATAGCCTGTCATGACGTGAAGGAGTGTTTACAGTTGAACACAGTTACCTACAGTGTAAACACACCTCACACACACACACACACACTCAGCCTCTGACTGTGGGTAAACTGCTGATAAATGGACGTGTTGATTCAGGCTCGGTGTGCGTTCGCTGCTCTCCTGCTACTGTGATGTTTTCCTCTCGGAGATGTTTACCACATGTGTTAGATTGGCATTTCAAAAGGGCTCATTTGGATTTGCATCAGGAAGCGAGGAGAGGCGAGCGATGTGGTGGTGCAAGTGGAAAAAGCGGGCACACAATGCGTTGCATCTTGTTTTAATAAAGCAGCGAGACAGCAGACAGAAAACAGTTTGTGTAATAGACATTTAAAGTCAGAACTCCTTTAAATTTAATGGTGTGACATATGTACTTTAAATAACTTAAAGCACTTAATTGGGCTATGGAACAGTAGTGTCAGATGCAAAACATAACAGAAACAGGCAGTCCTTAAGCTATTTTCATCCCTGTCAGGAAATGAAACTTGCAGTTTGTCAAGTCCAGACATATTGGTACCATCAGTGTAAAGAATCCTGTTCATGCCGAATGAGACATGATTTCCTTTCGCTCCGCTGCTGAATGTCAGGTCTCTTCCAGTGCTGCTTTTGGAGACCTGGTCAGACTAAACAATGGTCGATTGCAACTTTCCACTGCAATTTTGTCACGTTTTTTAGCACAACCTGACAGAAAAATGTGTGACACAGTGGGAAAATTAACCTGTGGGATTATTTCTCAGCAAGTGTTATATCTTTAATCCCCTGTTTGACTTGCTGAAATGTTGTCTCTTAATTGCTATCTCATTTATTTCTATATTAGATTGTATTGTACGTAATACTGGACGAGCTCTGCTGCACTGTATCACATGCAAAACATTTTAGCTGCTTGCAGGACAATTACAACATCACACATTCAGCTTGGTCTCATCACAGCCAGGGCCATATCCTGGAATTATCTTTGAAAGTCTTCTGAATTTTTAAAGAGGAGCTATTAGCTCACGAATGGATGAGGGAGACGTAAAAAGGGCGAAAGGGAGCCTGTTAAGAGCTTTGAGAGGCCATGATGTTAATTCAACGTGACATCTCTGCAGAGCAGCTGCACCTCGCACACAAGAATTGAAAAAAGTGGTAGGCACACAATGTTCACATTTCTCCTGACGATGACAATAAAAAAGCAGATTCCTTTCATGTTAAATTCCCCACTGAAAATTCCAGACTCCCTTTTCTCTGATGTTGGAACATTTGTTGTAAATTCTTCACATCACACTCAAGTCTCACATCTCTAAATTCATCACAAACACATTGAGGTCAAGTTTTTTCAGCCTGCTGTCTGATAAACCAAAGTGCTGTATTTACAGGAGTAAATGTTCTGTTTCTATGATTTCAACACTCCGATCCAAACTCAAATATCTCAACAACAATTATCCCAGTGGATGCTGTGAAACTTCGTACAGACGTTCGTCCCCAGAGCCACCAGCATGTTGACTTTTTTTGGCTTTTCATCGAGTGTCTGGACCACATCTGAACATATTGAACATATTGAATGAACTGTTATGAAATATCGAGGACAGAGTCTGGTGAATCGGGTCGTCCCCTGACTTTGCACTGCCTGCAGGTCATAACATGTTAAATATCTCAGCATACACCAGATGGGTTTACAAAAAAAATGTTCAGACATCCATGTTTCTCTGGGGATGAATCACTGCATGAGTTATAACTTTGCTGAGCCCCTGACTTTCCCATCTAGCGCCATCACCTGGTCATAAATCTGATATGTTCAATACTTTGCTTTATGACCGAATACTTGCATAACTGCTGACATCCAGGCGACTGATTTTCCCATCAGCCTCAGCTGTATTTTTTTGCTTCGTGCTAATTACTGTAGCAAATGTTGGAATGCTGACTAAGATGGTGAGCTTTTTAGCATGTAAATTAGCATGTAAATGAGCATGTAGATGAGCATGTTAACAAGCTGACATTAGCATTTGGCGGAGTGCAGCCTCACAGAGCCTCTTGCTTGGCTAAGCACTGACTCTTAGTCTTGTTATCTGTCTTTCTGATATGAGCCTGTTACATCTTCTTCTCTCCGTTTGTTTTCCAAAGTCTCATTATGCTGCTGCTGTCACTGTGCATAAAGCTTTGGCTGTTGTTCTAACCACAGTCCAGAAACAGCGCCTGCCAAAGCAAGACATGATTTTGTTAATAGAAATTCAAACTGACATCCACATCCCTCGGTTCACCCTCTTTCATGCTTTGATAGCTCTGAATCCTCTTCTCTTCATTTGACGTAATATTTAATATTTTCTGTGTGCCTCTTTGTGTCTGTGGCAGTGATAACCGGAACTGTGATTACTGCGGTGATGAAAGGAGGAAGCATGTACGCCACCGTCTCCATCATCAACGTTTATAAAGAAGGCAGTCTGGCCATTCAGCAGGCAGGGAAGACCATGAGCACCAAGATCATCATCCTGTGCAAGAAATGTCCTTTTATCAGAAGAGGTGAGTTCAGCTGTGACATTTAACCGGCTCAGAGTCCTTGAAGATTATTTATTTTTGATGCATTAAATCCCTGTAACCCAAGAATGATCATCTAAAGGATGATAATCAATAAGAAGTTCCTGGTTGACTGTTTTCTATAACCTGTGGCTCTGAGTTTGCCTCCTCTGCTGTGCCGTCACGCTCAGTTGATAGAGCTCGCTCCAAAGTGTGAGGTGAGCGGCAGAACTCACTGTCCGAACAGTTAGTGAAACATTAAATATGTTTATATGTGTGCATATAAACATATGGTATACAGACCTGCCGTGTGGAGATTCTGATATGTGGCCTCCCTGAATGTCTCTGCCGTTCCGCCACTGCATTCAGGTTTTTTGTGTGTGACCTCACCAGGCTTGAACTACATCTTCATGGGCCATGTGGACGAGGACGGCCGGGGGAAAATCGCCCCCCAACACTTTGTCATGGCGTTCAAGACGAAGAACCAGAAAGTGCTCAACGTTCTGAAAAACAAGCGGTGCTGAGTTCCAGTAGCTCTGGGGATCTCCTCTGGACAGGTGGGCCTGAGGCTCAGCTGTGGATGGAAACAATTAAGCAAAAAAAATATGTGTATATATATATATATACACACACATACATCTGTTACAGAGCACAAACACAGGCCACAAAAACAAAAGCTGAATCTGGATGCCGACAGCAAACATAAAATCTACATGATTTATTCATTCTGGGCAACTCTGATTTTTGTCTTTACTCATTTCGCCGCAGATTGCATGTTTCCGGGGGTAAAAAAAAATAAAAATAAGACGCTAAGTACTTCCACTCTGACTTCCATTACAAGAAGTCGCTTCATCTGTTTGGCAACCTCCAGATTAATCTGCAACAAAATGAGTTAAAATTTCCATCTCTTCGATTCTCAGCCCGTTCTCACTCTGTGTGCTCACATTCCTCTCATGCCCCGAGCAGGGAATTAAATTGCTGCCAGTACCAGAAGCCCAGAACAGGGAGCGCAGCGACTCGCAGTCACGTTTCATAATATAAAACACTACTTAGATTGTTTAAAATGAAATGGTACCACTTTATATTAAGGCACACATATTCACCATGAACTAGTTTGTTTACTAAACTGCATACTAGGAGCATGTTGTCTCTTTATTTGTCATGATGAAGCACTTATTATTCCCTTATTCCAGGATTTAGGGGTTTAGAATTTGTGTTGTTATTTAGATCATCATTTCTGTACCACAAATTCCTTACTTATTACCAGTAAACAGTAAATAGGTGGTAAGAGGGAGAAAACTCTTAATTACAGGCCTAATAGTTGTAATATATGGTCAAAATATGCACAATAAGGCATTAATAAGTGCTTAATAATAAGTAATGTTACTTTTACTTCTATTAAGCAACCAGTCAGTATTGAATATGTGTACCTCAATATGAAGTGTTGGCAAAGTTTCCGTTATCATTCATTTTTTCCATACACTACTTTACAATTTTTTCCCTTTTAGACAGTCTATTGCGATATGAATAAGGGGTTTATTATGTAGCGTGCATTAAACAGATTTATCTGTCTGGCAGAATAGTCTTAAATGTTACAAACTTGATGAGTATCCATTAAGGATTTGTAAAACTAGTTAAGCTTTAATCACGGCGTTAACAGCCTGAAGTTCATTTTCTTTGCTCAGTTTCAAAGGCCCAGATTAGGAAGTTTGTAGGTGTTGATAAAAAGTGCAATATTTATTACATACATGATTCTTTTTTTTAGAGATTGTTATGTTCGTTTTATGAGAAACAATTAAGGACTTTCATAGCTAAAGCTTTTCTCTTTAGTTTGTTTACAGATGCAAAGCACCGCCATCAGCACACATCATGTACGTACATTGTTTTTAAAGGCAGAGGTATGAAATGCAAAATATTTTCATATGAAAAAGTCTGTGAATATTATTTATATTTTATTGTTTTCATCTTCCCAAATAAAAACTCCTTTAACATTTTCCTTATGTGTTTCAGTCTTTGTCTAAAAACACACAGCTGGAAACCAAAAGATGCCAAGTAATATTTGAACTGGTCTGTTGATTCGAGGCATCTATGCTCTGCGAAGCAAGCGAACGGATCAGGTGTGTGTAACGTGACTCTCACGTGAACCGGACTGCCGGGCATTCGGCTGACCTGTTGACAGTTTTCTGGCTTTCACTTCCTGAGTGGCCAAAGAAATCAACAAGTAACTTCAAATCTCAAAAGCAGCTTTAAAGTATTTAGCAAAGTTAGCTTCTTATGCCATTAAAGAAGGTCAGATATTTCCAGAAACTTTTATTCGTCTTTCTGTTGAAAACAATGTTTTTTCTTTATTTACAAAAAAAAGGTAGAATAGCTTGAATAATATATAAGGGGCCTGAGTCTGGAGGCTTTGGCGGTGAATATATATGTTTCTAGTTAAGGTTCAGGTTAAAAATTTGCCCCTGTGACTCGAAGGAGCAGAGTTTATCACATGCTCGGGTCACACGGCGTCCCAGATAAACGAGAAGCAGAGGTTTTGTCAAAAGGAGAGGGGGGGGTAAAGGGGAAGAGATATCTTGTCTCTTGTTTTTTTTAGCTCCTTGGGTAGAACATGGCATATTTGGAGGTCCGGAAGCCGAGCATGTCCCTCATCTCGTTGCGAAACTTGGAGAGGTCTTGGCGCAGGTCGTTGAGGTTTTCCACCGTGGCCTGGTCCGTGCTCTGCATCTTCTGCCGCGTGGAGGTCAAGTAGCGGTGAACCAGGCAGCACATGATCTTTTGGTAGTTCTCATCACGCTTCTGCTTCAGATTCTTCCACTCCTGGATGGGAAACACAATTAAGGAATTCAGATTTGTGACTAAGTTTGACATTAAGTACAGATAACTTTCGAGAAGAGTCAAAAACAACAACACACGCAGCATCTTTCCACTAAAATTCATTGCATAATGTAATTTTCCTACCTTGAGGCTGTTCTGTCTCTTCACCTTGCCCTTGGATGTGTGCGAGCAGATCCACTTGCGCATGCTGGTCACCAGGTAGCAGACCGTCTTTGGGGAGGGCAGGATATTGAAGGGCGGGGGCAGAGTGCACTTGTCGTCAAAGTAGCTGAGCCACAGCTTGGCCCGGGCGAACTTCCACTCCTTGTCCTCGTGATTCTGCAGAAGTCCAAAAAACCAACAAGAGCACTGAGAGGGCTGCAATGTGGGAACGGACTTCCACAAACTGTCCCTCCAATTAGAAAGGAATCTTGAAAATGCAAAACCTGAATAATAAGTTGTTTTACTTAGCTTATCAAAAATCAAACTCTTGTTTAAATGAAGGAGAAAATGTGTCCAGAGTCCAGAGGGGGGAAAAAAAGCAACATCTGTGCAACATTTTCTGGGTGAATTAACTAAAAACTCTAAACACAGTAATTGAAAACAGTTGCAACTTTCTGCTCCAAGCTGAACTCAAAGTACCCTTGACATGCGCTGAAAAACACAGTCGTTCTTGTGCTGAAAATGTCTTTATACTCACAGCAATTTGTCTAAAGCTTTTATGGAGCATAGCCACCAGCAGCTTGGTCAGCACGATCACCACCACGATGTTGTAGGTGCCTATGATCATGGCACCCACAAAAGAGCGCAGCTCCTCCGTGTAGCTGATGCGGGTGACGAAGAGCGCAACATGTGCCAGGGAGAAGATGTACCAGAATAAAGCATAGCAGGTCCCCATAAACCTGTGAAAGACACAAGAAGCTGGTAAATTGTCATCGGGCATTAGAGCGACAGCCTGTCTGATGCATCACACAACATAACCCAAAAAATGTCAGTCTAACGACATCTAATAATCCAGTTACATCATGAAGCAGAAAAACTTCAATGGCTTTATCAGCTGTATTAAAACAGCCTCATATATAATCTCTAACGTCCCTCAACAAGCAGCCTGAACATTCATCACTGCCGTCATCACTCTCCAGAATGACAGATTGAGGTTGGCCCATACGTGTGGAATGCATCATTGCTCTGTTGCGGACAGAATATGCCCTCGCAGTCCTGCGATGCTTTCTTGTCTGGATCCTTCTGGTCCTTTCCGTAAAGCTGAGTGAGTCCGATGGTGAAGGAGAATAACACCAGCAGGAAGAGGCCCAAAAACTTCCCAAACTCCTGCAGCATCTGACCCATGGAGATCTGGAAGAAAGAAAAAAAAAGACTAATTCTTAATCCTGTGCCGCTTGATCTGATCTTATTAAGGAGACAGAAGTCATCTTTTTTCTATTTTTCATAGTCAGTTGGCTGCCAGCAATCCAAGTAATCCTCATTAACCACTGAGAAGACAAGCCGGGGTCAGATCAGACACCAGACAGGAAGTTTCTCTGATCCTTACAGAGTTTAATTGAATTCTGACTAAGTGAGAACTCAGTGAGGTAAATGAAGTTTATCATTTTAGTGGAAATACTTTCCGATTGCACATCAAATTCACAGTTAAATCATTATTTGGATGAGCATGATGTCGTCTGCAGGGTTGATGTAACTCAATCTGATGAACCAGAATTTCTTTTTTATCCTCATTAAAGGTCCAGTGTATAAGATTTAGTAGCATCTAGTGGTGAAGCTGCAAATTGCACCCAACTGAATATTTTTCCCATCTCATCTTCATTACATTCAGAATTAGCACTATTTCATATTTCATATTTTAAATTTATGACACATTAGGCATTTGACCTTTACGCTTAAGTGTGATGTTTCAGTACTCTTTCAATATGTTTTCAATGGAACCAAACTTTCCATCACTAATAGCTATGTTTTTCCCATGTTCTTGTTTTGCAGTAAACTCCTCAAAAAGTGGAAAAAGCAACATATGGTGGTAGCTCTAGCACTCTAACTCTACCTGAGGGAAGACGGACAAACATGGCATAAGTCAGAAAATGGGCCTTAAGACAGAGAAAGTCCTCTCTGACCACTGGAAACCCGCTATTTATAGACCTGAGTGGCACATCTGTTTTCTAGCACCTAAAGATGCTCACACAAGGTCAAAAAACACTTGCCCTTGCAAAACACTAACGCACACAGTGTTCAGTGTGAGGGATGACCACTTTTCCTGCACCTCGAGGTGAATGGCGACGTGGGTGTTTGCACTCAAACCCAGGCAGCTTGTTTGTGGAGAAGGGTTGGTCTATTAGGTTGATTCATTCTCTTGTCATGCCTAAATCCCCCCAGTGTATTCCTCTGCCACTTTGTACTTGTCTGATTTAGGAGCTGAGGGCGTTCCCTGCTCGCCCTGCCTGACAGGTTGCCTAAATTAGTTACTGTACAAACACAACAGGAATGCAGCGGGTCAGGAGCTCTTAACCTTGACTAGAGGGGGGTCATTTGCACCTCAAACGCATATATGCACGTGCAAACAAACACTTTCTCCTAAATTGCCGAATAAGGCGTGTAGGGGAGGTAATTTATGAGGTCTTGAGTGGAGGGTAGCAGTTGACCACAAATTTTCAATCACCTAAAACTGAAAAAACACAAAACTATACACTTTAAACCTCCTGCATAATTACTGAAGGTGGTAAATCTAAAAGTTTAGGTGACAAGAGCTGAATAACTCGTCTCCGTCTTACCTTAGGCCATAAACGTACTCGTCACCTCTCATGCTACATATAAATTTATAGCATCTTCCACAAAACTATTATCACTGTTTGTAAACCGGCTTTTACTGTGGCATTATATTGTGCAAAAAATAAGAGAAACTGTCCAGAAATGGATGTCAAGAACTGTACTTACTAAAATTTTAACTGTTTCCAGCTAGCTTTTGCATTTAAAATGTACTATAACGTCCTGACTCAGAGTCAGATTATAACTCGCAGTAGTATGGAACTGAGGCAAACTTAAATCTTTTCCTCTCAAACACGTTCATACATGCCTCCCGGTTTGTCATCAGTTACGTGGGAGATTAATACTGTCTTTGAGGTTAAGTCTGGGCCATGAGTGAGCACATTGTGAGCACCCGTACATGCCCTTGGACACACACTCACACTTTCAGTCACTCTTTCCAACCTCAGCAGGGGGCACTACCCGGCAGATATTCCCTCGAGGAAGGACAAGAATCAAAGTAACGGCCTCACCGCAGCCCACATATCACTGCCTCGCTGTCTGTGTGTGAGCAGCAGCTCGCCTGGCTGCAGCAGAAGAACTGCACACTCACATATCACAGCAGTGTGGAAATGTGTGGGCACGTGTGCATGAGTAGGTAGGTGTGTCTGCCATGTGAGTGTGAGTGCGGCCCCGAAGCACACAGCCACATCTATTTCCAAAGCTAATAATTTTTCCGTCCTGCCAGGCCAGACGGTGATGTCACAGAGCGAGCGAGTGTAAGGAGAGGCGGAGAGGAAGGAAGAGAGCGAGAGAGGCAGGAAGATGGGGGGAGGCTGTATCTGAAAAGTGCTTAATAACAATCTAAAGGGCACCCTCAGTGTTTTATAAGTCAACCGCTAACAGCACCTCTGCTTAATGACAGGAAGGCATCTCTACAAATAGTCTGACCTCATTGCATACCTTTATGTAATAAAGTCACACACAGAGGGGGGGTAAGTGAAATTCTGCCAGCAGAAAGTCAGACGTTGGCTTGCCTTACAGCCTCTCCCTGCCAGCTGGCCGGAAGATGCGATAAAAAGTGACACCTATGGCACTGAGATTGTCGACGAGAGAATAGAAAATATGCAAACCAGATTTTTGGCTTCCCTGAAAATGTGGAAAAACAATGACATAACAGCAAATTTTGCGACTAAGTTGTAAAATATGTTTATCCATTAGGTTTTTGACTGTCCACCTGAAATCGCCCAGCATAAAGACATGGATCTTACATCGTTTTAAGCTTTTACTGGAACAATTTTACCGCTCTAACAGATGCTCAGCATAATAATACATAGGTAGATGGTGATTATCACTATTCAGCAAGACGAAGAATAGAACAAAGCCTCCTTGAATTGGCAGAAACCATGTTTCATCAATTTAGCTTTCAACAGCTTTTTAAGAGTAAAATTCAAGCTCAAACACTTCTTAATTAAAAATGGAGAGACTCTTAAGGGCTTTGTCATCACACCCGAAGTGTTAATATTAACGCAGGTACGACCACAGCAATCACTGTTTTTTTTAAGAATATTTTCGACTGTATGTTTTGATCATAAGAACCTAATAATGGCTTCTTACCAAAGGAAGACAAGAACAAGTCCTGCAATGAAATAATGGAAACTCCAGCAAAGAGCAAAGATTTTTGGTTTACATCAGTGAACTGTCAATGGAAAACCAGATCATACTGAAAATCCTGCATTTTTGAAGTAAGTGCATTTGAAATAGACATATTCCTAAACTTTAAAACATACTGGTTGAAATTTGGCATTTCCAAAACTTGTAGAACCTTAAACGAACCCTCTAAATAGTTAAGTGTATAATTTGTAGCTATGCATGAAAGTAATAAACAAACTGGCAGTTGTTAAATGTTTGGTAACAAATGAGAGAAATCAAAGATGTCAAACAAATGTGGCACACATGCTCACATTTATTTTGCACCGCAGAAATGCCCATGTTGTCAGTCTAAATGTTTGCTTTTTTCCAAATTTAATTTCTTCAGTGTTGTGTGAGAAGCACGCAGCAGATCAGGACATCTGTATTTTCGAAACCTTTTGCAAAAACAAGTTAAGAGATTTTTTAAAAGTACGTCATGTCTGCACGTCAGCTAAGACTGAGGGTTAATAAAGCTGTAAATCAGAAAAATTGATTTAGAAAATCGGGCCGATTCCAAAGCATTTTTCAAATGGAATCTATTTTGCATTGAAAAGTTTTAAAAATCTGTGTTTTAAGCCTGCAAAAGGCTTCAAATCAAGCGAGTGCAGTCCAAAAAGTTGCAGAAAGTGAGTAATAAAATTTTCCAAAATTCGATGTCTTTAAATTACGTAATGACAATAAATTTCCCTCTTCAGTAATTAAATTTCATGCAGCCAAAATCTTTCTTCAGATTACCATTGGTTCAACTTGCTGTTGGTGCCAAAATTCGATAGAAATCAATCTAAGATCTGATGAAAATATGCTGTGCGTGTGCAGAATCAGCTCCTCCAGCTTCAAATATGCAGCCTGAGCTGAAGTTAGCTTGACAAATCAATTCTGTGCAAGCTGAAGGTCACTTTTTCATGTTGATGATAGAAATGATAATAGTGGCTTGATGATGCATGCGGCCACTAAGCTGCAAAGCCTCATGATATCGTGCACACTTCATCATAAGCATAATATCACAGCAGAACGGCATCATCTGCTGCCTCAGTTCACTGTGCTTACACTTAATGCTGATGATGATTGTTGGATGCTGCCGAGCACAGCTGGTGTGATGTTTGGTGTGGGCTCGTCCTTGAGTATTCACACTTTACTGAGAGAGGAGTGGGCGGTGTTTTTTTGTGTGTGTGTGTGTGTGTGTGTGTGTTGAGGTTTGAGAGAATGATTGAAAGCAAAGGGGTTTTATAACCATTACATAAGAATTTTGTTATTCTTTTTCTCATCCACAGTGTTTTACAAAGCTGTGGTGGCTGGATACATGATCTCAAAGGGATCACTCCTGAATCTCATCTAGCTCCACTTGGAAACAAACATCTAACTCTTGCAGTTACAGAGCTTACAACTCTTTCTGGTGCATGTGTCAGTGTTTTCCTACCTGTAGTGGCCCCAGTATGGAGCTGGTGGTGTACATGAAGAAAAGTCGCAGGTAACTTAAAACATTGGCAAATGCAAACAGGCCCTCGGCCACCAAGATGGGGTGAAAGGCATCCCAGTTCTTCCTCTCCGTGTCCGGCACATCCTTGAACTAAAAAAAGGAGCAGACACATTCAGAAACAGGCTACTTATCTGTCTAATGTGATGCTAACTTACACACAGATTACCAGTTTTAAAAATGAGATTCACACTGATGTTGAATCCTACTTCCAGAAACCCCATGTTCATATTAAATCTCTTTCTGCTGTGATGAAACCAGAAGGGCTAATTTAAGTGTGCTCATTGGCTGCTGTTTGGCTGATTATATCTGATTAAGATAGCTAGTTTGGGGGGAAAAAAGCTCAACAACTAAGAGAAAATAGACTTGCTTGACAGTTTAATATTAAATTTTATATATAAAGCAACTTTGGAATTTATTATTCTGTAAAATGTAAAAAAATGTTCAGAGCGAAAGTTCAATATTTCAGGAAAAACATAAATCACTGCCACTCTTGTATCTGTTCATTGTAAAGTTACATGTAGCACACCGGTTAGCTTAGCATAAAAACTCCTAAAAGTGCTTAGTATAACCTGCAGAAAAGCCACAACTTTTCTTTTTTAAATTTCCAATAAAACAAGGCTGTTCTTCCTTCCATTGTTTCTCTCTAAGCTGAGCTAACCAGCTGCTAGCTGTAGCTTTCACTGTGAGACATGAGGGTCTTATCTCCTTGTTACTTAACCAATCCCTTCTGGGCAAGAAAGCTGATAGTGTATTTTTCAAAAATGTTAGTTACACTTTCAGCTATGATATAACACAAAATGTTTAAATTATCTATGCGATGTAGGCTGCTTTTTAATAAAATTAGATAACTGAAGTTTTTCCAGTAATGCAAATACGAGCTGCTGCTGCTTTTTTCTGCATATTTAAACGGACCTACATGCTCATGATCCACCCACACAGTTGGTTTCTTTTATTTTGCCTGATTTGACCTCTTTTGCAAGACTGTGTGGGTTTGTACAGACTACTTCTGACTGGCAGCTCCTTTAATCCTCTGCGGTACCTGTTAAGGTGGGAAAAATAACACCTTAAGTTGAACAACTGTAAACACCTGTGTGGGTGTGCTGGGCTGTTAATAAACTGAATGATTACCTATTAATTTTTTCTGCAAATGGACCATAAAATGATAAGCTTTTAGGCCAGTTGTGCCAAAGAATATATGCAGCTTTCCACTCTATAAATATAGCATGAGTATGAAGTGTGTGCACCTTGCTATGAGCAACTATCTTGAGGGCGAAGGTGGCTAGGTAAAGGGAATTCATCACGAAGCTCAGCTGGTTCCTTGACTCCTCCAGAAAGTCCTCCAGGCCCTCGTACCACAGACGTTTCACATCTGACCACACCATCCCTACAGGAGAGCAGGTATTCGTTACCATCACACACACACACAGACACACATCACTGGTAAAAAAAAAAAGGCATTTTTTGCTCAGATAACCAACATTTTCAAATCGCTTCCAGATATTCAGCCTGAAGATATTTTACAGAGGGAGCCTGGGGGAAACAGGAATGTATTAGACAGAAATCAGAGACTGATGTGTTGAAAATGTTCCATCTGTGTGATTTACGGAGATGCGCAGAGTTTAATGTAGATGGGTTGCTGCGTCTCTTTGGGTCCAACGTCATCAATTCTAACTGTACAGTAGGAGTTATAAAACAGAGAATGGAAGCACGACTCCAGCTGCAAGTCAAGGTGCAGTGACGCATCTTCCAGGCCTTGAATCTGAGATTAATTCAATAGATTAAACCTGATTGGTCTGTTATTGGTTTCCATGGTTTCAAGAGAAGGTAGAAAGAATTCACAGTTTATGTTTCACACATAAATCGTTTCTCTCTCTGAATAAATTTCTCTCATTTTGGCTGGTTAAAAAGGTTGAATTTTGAGTTCCAAAGAGTTCATTTAATCCTGTACTGTGACTACCTGTGCTTTACTTGAGTATTTTTGTTTTCCTGCTACTTTCTTCTTCTACCTGCCCACAATAAAGAGGGAAAACTGTACTTTTCACTGTTCATTTAATAACTCAAGTTACTAGTTACCACCCAGGTTTGCAACTTCAGCCTTGTTACTTTAAACTTCAGTAACAGATCTCAGTACTTCCTCCACTATAAGAAAGATGCTCTGAGATAAACAATGACACACAGATGCATGTAGCACAAACGCACTCACAGTCTCAGCATCTGATTTTCCCATTAATGTGAGACATCTGGCTCAGGGGAAAAGTAGGATGAGGAGGCAGATAACGTGGGAGAAGCAGAGAGTAATGGAGAGCAAAAGAGGGAGAAAAAAAAAGCTGCTGTCAGACGCGTGAGTGCTGTCTGCACACATGCAGCTCATGTACTTTCCACACATGTACTCGTAAAACGCTCCCTTCAACATCCTGATTTGCATTAGAAATCTCGTTCATTTTTTTCCATACTAGCCTTGCAGAGATCTTGCAGTGTGAACTCTACGCTGCTGCATCACATCTTGCAGTGAAGCTGTTTTGCACTGAGGCAACACGAATAAAAAAAAAAAAAAAAGCTAAATTTATAAAAATTGATCTTTGTTGTTGCACTCTTGCAGTACTTAAAGGAATCTTTTCCCTCTGGTGAGCCATTTCGGCCCATGAAAAAACCCATTACATTTCTGTCTAATGACTCAACTACCGATCTCACCCCTGCAATATACCAAATAAATTGCAAATTACCTCACAACCATCTTCATAACATTGAATAATAGAAATCAATTGTCTCAACATCCTTTTATAACCTGTCAGGTGCAGTTATTGAAATGATTTATCAACCCGGTGATGAAACCTCGTCCAATGAGCTGTGGTTACAATGTCTTTGTGTCTGGAGGAGAGAGAAAAGGATTCTGCAACCGTGAAACAAATATCTCTGCTGAGAAGGCAAGGCCATTAAAGCGATTGAATGATCATGCTAATGGTTTCTTGGCAGAGGAGGAAGGTAGGGAGGCCAAATCCCCAGAGACGGACAGACAGGGTCAATTTCTAACTGTCACTACTCAGCCTCATCGAAACCAATCCCACTTGTGCGCATGTGTTCAGTCCTGCACAGATATATTTGTGCATGTATGTGGGCTGAGTCCATTGAAACCAGCACTCAGATGGGCCACGGGGGAGAGAGAGAGAGAGAAGAAGAAGAAGAAGAAGCTGTGGTTTCTTTCTTTCTTTAGAGCTCAATTAGACGGGGAACTGACAGATTTAATCCAGTGAAGCCAGGCTTTCTGTCGTTCAGTACAGAAACCGCTATTTGTCATGTTATGCTTGATAGGATTAAGGATACAAGACACTGGACTTTAGCCAGACCCTAACAGGAATCTCTCATTTTCACTCCGCTATGTCATGTTTTTCTATTACGCTCTGGTTTGTATGATTGAATTTTTAATCTATTTTTAGTTCTACTGTGTCCATTAAGAGATGGAAGATAATTCAATTACAGAGATCAGTCATCGAAGCTCTGAAACATACATTATTGCAACATATGTGATACAATGCATTATATCGTATAGTGCATGAAAGCTGAGATGACGGCGGGATATAAATCTGACCTATGATCCAGAGGATGAGAAGGTAATCTATCATCTCCAGCGGAGGGCCCATGGTGTTTTTCTTGCCCTCGTTGTAGACCAAAGAGTATAGGTTGAGCAGCAGCAGGAAGGTGAAGTAGGAGGCGCTGTGGATGATGAACTTGACGAAGGGCGTGTGGATGATCTGGCCGACACGAGAGCGCGGCACCAGAAGGTAGCAGACGGAAAGCAACGGCCACAGCATCACAACAAATAGCACTGTGGCCATCTTCAGACAGGTGTGCTTGCGTCGGTAGCTGGCCGTCTCTCCGAACCAGACGGTGTTGAGGAACTGCTGACAGTTGGATTGAGCCACAAACTGGAGGAGAGAAGCGACATGAGGATGTCAAACTGAGCAAATTCTGTGAGATCATTTCATCATTTCAGCTTGAAGGAACAGTTTGACATTTAAAACATACACATCAGCTTTCTGGTAAAAGTTAAAGTCTTGCTGATGCTGTCGTCTCTTTGATAATTACAAAGCTGCAGCCAGTAACCTGTTTGCTTAGCTTAGCGCAAAGACAGAAAAAGGGGGGAAAAGGCCAATCTGTTTATTGAACAAAAATGTCACAAAACCTTCCAAACAGCATGGCAGCAGGCTGATTTATTCATTAAGTCAGCTATAAATGTATCCCTGCTCTCTCTGCAATGAAAATCAAACCACAAACCCCAAATAAGAAGAAAAAGGGAAGGATTTCTCTGATGCGCAGCCTTAAGAGGTGCCATTTCTCCAACAGGAAACAACGGCATGCCACCGGCTATACTTTGATACACGAGTCAAAGTTTTTACACTAAGCCATCCCAGCTGTAAATTGCTCCACAGCTTCAAACTTTCAGCTTTAGTTTGTCTTCGACTGCTGTTGCCTGGAGGAGGCTCTTTATTCTGTCAAAAACTCATATTTCACAAAGAGTAGCGCATGTTGTGCTGGAGCAGATGAATCCCGGATATCCTCCAGTAAATAAGAGGTCATTAATAACAATCATCATGGATAGTTATTGAATTAAACGACCAATTAATATGTCAAATCATTTCCTTGACATTGCAGATTCGTTTGCGTTCAACTGTGCAGAAAAGTGCAGATTTCGCTCTCCTGACCTCTTTTTGGTTGTACTTGATGGCAAGTTTGAGTCGACTGAGGTTCATGCGCTCCTCCAGCAGGCCTCTCTTGTCGACGTGATCCTCGCTGGACGTGTGGTTGAGAATCACTTCTAGCTCTCGCGAGTTTCGAGCTTGAGCCAGCAGGTCCTTGGCAAACATCTTACACTGCTTCGCCAGCTCCTCATAGTCATTCCTGCAGTAAGAAATTGAGATCAAATCAGACCGCATGAAAGAAAAAAATTGCTCTTATCTTTTTCAGGCTATAAAGGAAAAAAGGTTTTTGATCACAAAAATGTAGATGTGTTCGTGCCTGTGCAACACGTTTTTTTTTGCCTTTTCGTCTTTATGTGTGAAGACGTTTGATGCATGCGCTGACAGGACAGATGGACCTGCAGCAGCTGATAAGAATCATACCTGAACTCCACCTCAACCAGGCTGAGCTCCTTGAGGTCTGTACTCAGCTCAAAGGCCCTGAGTATGGGATCCTCTTCAGTCAGCATGATCAGAGAGGGGCTGGCCAGGCAGCGGTAAATGTCCAGGCGAAACCTGATCCGAGGGTGGATAGGGGGGATGAAAATGTATAATAAAAGGACAGGAAAGAGCACAAAACCGAACTGCACAGATGAGAAAAAGAGAGAATCTAGGGAAAAACATTCAGCCTTCCTCTGTAGCCGCTTCATCTGTCCCTGCTTTGACCCCTTATGTTTGCCAGCCAACTGCAGACTGATTCATTAAGCTGACTGTGTGGGAAGCTACACTGCCAGGCAGAGAGAATAAAAAAGCCCAGCAGAGGACATCAGCAAAATCTCATCTGCAAGTGTAAGATGTTATCATCATCGCTTTCCAGAGGAAATGCAGCAGGTTTTGCAGCCTCTCCTCAAATTAGTTGAGTTGGTGGTGATTTTATATTTCAGTGCAAAAAAAAAAAAAAAGCCACTTATATAAAACGATGAATACGACAGCACGGGCAATCAGAGCACTGGCCTTCTGCAGCTAGGTAAGGAGAGCTTGAGAGCTTGAGAGCTTGAGAGCTTGGCAACAACAGAGAGCATTAGCAGTCCTCTGTGGGACTGAGAGAGTATTTTAAGCGATTCATGGTCCTGTCGAAAAATGCATCTCATGCTTAATCATGCCTCTCCGGTCGCTAACGTGACATTTCCGAGCTAGTGCTATCATCAAAACAAGCCGCCACATTGTTTCACCTTCGCCGAACACTTCAGTTGACACACCAATTGATTAATAGCTGTCTAAAAGCTCCTACATACCAGAGCAAGGCTGAAATAATCATCCCATAAAAAAAAACACAGACAACACCAAACTGTCACCCGTTTCATGTCACAGTAATTCAAAGGAACACTAGTTTTCTGGTTAAGATCATTGTTAATCTGATGCAGCCTGCTGAGTTAAGCCAGTTATGTTTACACTTCTACTTTTTCTGTCCTCTGAAGTGGCCCACGTTGTACCTGGAGTGTCTTAAGCTGTCCTTTTTGTTTTTAGCGTTGCAGAGCGTGCACTCGCAGCCCACAGCATGGGGCCTTGGAAGCGAGATGTCCTGCTTCAACAACATGGTCAGGATCTCATAGTTGTTCCTGTGGGCTGCGAGGATGACTGGAGCCACGTCCATGGTGGTGGAATACTCCGGGTTCTGAATCCTCTGCATCAGTTTCTGAGAAAAAGAAAAGGAAACATATGGAGCAAATTCTCAGGAAACATGCAGGAATGATACGAAAAAAGATCGACTAATTTGTTTCTCTCGAAAAATGAATAATAGGTTGCAATTAGAGGAGACTAACAGCAATGGAGGGCTTGGAAGATCGCCTGGGCCTGTGGTTGAGGAGGATGTCCACAGCTCCCACCACCTCAGAGTCTATGGCCACCAGCAGAGCATCTGTGGCCTACACAGAAACAACATGTTTGAGCTCTCAGACGGCAGATCACACACTAAAACAAAACACACAGCAGCAGCAGCAGAAGGACACTTCTGTGCGTTTACTAACCTGGCAGCCATACTCCAGGAGAAGCTGCAGGATGTCCAGGTTCTCGTTCTCGATGGTGATGGTGACAGCATCTCGGCCCAGCACGTCCACGCAGTTGATGTTGAGCTCGCCGTGTCGGTTCTCCTCGAGCAGCTTCTTCACCATGTAGTAGTCACCTGAGGAGAACGTCCGAAACAAAGCAGCGTCCACATCAGGGAAACAATTGCCAAGTCAAATCTATAAAAGCAGTGACTGCTGCATAGAAAAGACACACACACACACACACACACAC
>JAQNCA010000015.1:7602386-7618253 GCA_029783725.1 Acanthurus tractus
ATACAGTTTACATATTTAGGAACAAGAGAGGTAAGTCTCTTTGTCTTGACTGGTCACGTTTTGCTCCAGCAGGGGGCAGTATGCACAAAGGTTTTATGCAGAATCAGCTGCGTCTGATGAGCACAACAAAGTGAGAACCTATGGGATAGAAAGATCAGCAAACATCACACGCTTTACAGAGCATATATTGTAATTATTCACTCTCTAGCCTCAAAATTCTGCCTGCATCTGAGCTTCATGTAAAAACATTCAGAAACACAGCTGTACTTGATCTGCAACATCCTCCTAAAAAAAACAACAACAAGGCTGTACTGTTGTCCATGCATTGTATCGGATCATATGCAAAGCCATCAGAGCAGTAGAAGAAGATGTTGGTCCAGGAGAACTTAGTACCACAAGGTGAGCATAAAATCACCAAACATCACTAAAAAACACTCTGAACATAACTGTGTAGAGACGCCTCATCCGGAGTCAAAGGGCCCAACCCCTTTCATCTGTCTTTTGTGCAGTTCAGTTGTGCGGAGCTGTAATCCCAAACTGGCAAGCCTCTTAGGAACGATGATTTTCAATCTGCAGAGCATGTGGTTTCCTCTGTTCGAACACATGGCCCTGCAGCTTCCCCTGGACTTGTCAGTTCCTGGGGAACAGCTGTCAGATGTCAGATTTCAGCTGATTCCACTTGAGAGGAGTGTCAGTCACTGTTGCTGACTGTTTCCAGTTACAGTCAATGAAAAACACGCAGCAATGCTTCCTCAGACCTACTGTTATTCTTAATTCTCAGCTCATTCATTTTATTTTTTTTTATCCCATTCAGCGTCCCTGTACTGAACATAGTTTCCTCTAATGTTTATATGGAGCTCTAATTTTAATTAAGAGTATATTTGTTCCCCTTTAGACTGGGGGGCTGTTTTTGTTTATCCCCCCCCCCCAAGCTGTAGTGGAAAAACAAATACATTACATTTAAAATACTGATTATTCTCTGTTGTAAAGCAAATGTGGAGAGTCTACATAACCTGATAGAAATGTAGGGACCCGATTCTTAATTGAAACTTAAAAACGGGTTAATTTAAACAATAGAAAGCGTCAGAGACACTGTGGTGGTGGGGGGGGGGAGTGGATGAGATGCGTTGTTCGTTATGCGAACCGTCAAAATCCCGTCAGGCTTCGGTTTGTTGGCGGTGTAGCGCACAGCTGTTGTGTCTTGAGGAGACTGAAGAATGGTGGCGCACGGCTACAAGGATGCAGATAGTGAGGGAGACCTCTCTGAAACATAACAACAGCATCATTTCCCACAGTCTACCATTGCTGCGATCAGCCAGAATCGAGCCCCGCAGCGAGACGGACGTGCTGCCGGTCCAATGGCGCAGCTCGGTGACGCACGACGCCACGAGGCGGACCAATGGGGCGCCTCGGTGGGCGGACCCTCATCGTCGTATTTTGATTAAATCGGTCCAGTTTGTGTTAGTTGACTAGCGGAGGAGCAGGAAGAACAGTGTGGAAAATCTTCCACTGAACGCCGAGACCGTGGACGCTGGCTGTTCACCGCTCCGTTATGGCAGATGCGGAGTGATACTGGCTCCAACCAGGCGCGCCAACTCGTAACGGTCTCATTGTCTGCGGTGCCTCAATATAGGCAGACTGCATTTACAAGGATGCATCAGATAGGAACTGCGCAGGGATGCCTCCGCTGAACACGGACAAACAGGGCGTCTGTTAGAAATGATGAAGGCTTCTTCCTTTTTGTTTTGAACGCAGGCCACCCACAGAATCACCGCAACGCTCGCTCTGGACAACTTCAACGCTCCTCTCATCCGTCCTTCCCTATGAAGATCGTTGCGCAGTGCAGTGAAAAACGGGATTTCGTGTCGTGGATTTCCAATTGCGGGTGACTATATTACCTAATAAGCTGGGGGGTGCCAGTTTCCAGTAAAGGCTGTGTACATTCTCCAGTGCGTGTTGGTGCACAATCAATGCGTTTAAACGTTGTCGAGCGGTGAGGTCCACTCTGCGAGGGTACAAATGAGAGGCAAACCATATCATCAACCACTGAAGTTGACAGCGCCTTGGGAGAAGGACTTTGGCTTCGGAAGGAAGCTGAAAACGTACAGCAATCATACTAAGATGATAGCACAGCCTGGGATCGTGATGAAAGTCTTGCGCAAGAAGAAGATTGTCTTGTTCATGGCCTATTTCTTACTGCTGGTTCTCACCATGCTTAACTTGGCAAATTACAAATGGACTAAAGAGCCACAGCAGTGTAATCATCAGATGAGGAGCACCACTTATCAGAGCAGATCTGACATTCGCTTTCTGTACAGGCCCCCTCCGGCTAAAAAGAGACAGCTTATCTACATTCATACCACCTGGAGGTCAGGCTCATCCTTTTTCGGAGAGCTTTTTAACCAAAATCCTGAAGTGTTCTTCTTCTATGAGCCAATGTGGCACATCTGGCAGAAACTGTACCCAGGTGATGCACTGGCTTTACAGGGGGCAGCCAGGGACATGCTCAGCTCCTTATACCGCTGTGATCTGTCTGTTTTCCAACTTTACAGCAGCCCCGGGGGCAAGAATCATACCTCTCTTTCAATATTTGCATCCACGCGTAATAAAGTGGTGTGCTCCTATCCCCTCTGTTCAGCCTACAGGAAAGATGTGGTCGGGATGGTGGACGAGAAGGTGTGCAGACAGTGCCCAGCTCGACACATTAGACTGCTGGAGGAGGAGTGCCTCAAGTATAAAACTTTAGTCGTTAAAGGGGTGCGCATTTTCGACCTTAACGTCTTGATCCCCCTCATGGAGGATCCGTCCATGGATTTGAAGGTGATACACCTGGTCAGAGACCCACGGGCAGTGGCGAACTCCAGGATCAAATCCCGACACGGCCTCATCAGGGAGAATTTACAGGTGGTCCGCAGCAGGGACCCTAAACTTCGCCGGATACCTTTTGTGGATCCTCTTTACAAAGCCAACAAGAAGGACGGCTCGGACTACCACTCCATAGGAGCCATGGAGGTGATCTGTGACTACAACTCCAGGACTTTGAGGACTGCCTTAAACCCACCCAAGTGGCTGAAGGGGAGGTACATGGCCGTGCGGTACGAGGACCTGGTCGAGAACCCAACCAAGAGCCTGCAGAACATCTTCCGCTTTGCCAATCTCACCATCAACCGCGACATCGAGATGTTCGCCATGAACCTGACCAGCGGCTCCAAATCCTCCTATAAGCCATTCATAGTCTCGTCCAGGAATGCCACAGTAGCCGCCAGTGCGTGGAGAACAGTGCTCAGCATCCACCAGATCAAACAAGTGGAGGAGTACTGCCACCACGCCATGTCTGTTCTAGGGTACGAAAGAGTCAGAACAGCTGCGGAGGCCAAGGACTTGAGCAAATCACTACTGACACAACCCAAACTGTGAAAAAACATACTCACCACCAAAGACCTTTTAATTTAATGTTCATTTTTGCATCGAGTGCCGTTTCCTCTTATTGTGGAATTAAAGCTTTACTTTAAATCAATGTTCGAGGAGCTCCACTGGCCACTTTTTGGAATGTATCATGTTTCCCTCAGTTGAATTGCAGTGGTATTTGAAGGGACCACTCCTTTTATACAGGAAATATTGGATGTGTTTGGCAATGCAAGGCCTGTGAACATTGACTTAATTAGTGAAGCTGCAACAATGAAGAAAACAACAACCACTGTATAATTCATGTATCCTGTTATGATGACACTTTAAAGTGGGTGTTTTCGGGGTTATTTTTGAATGTTGAAAAACCTTAAAAGAAAAATCTGTTTTTTTTTTTCAGTCTCCATACTGTCTGTAAAGGTGAAAATAATTGGGGTGAAGGGATAACAAAAATAACAAAAAAAGAAGAAAAAAATGAACGACTGATTTAAAAAAAAAAAAAGAAGCTCATTGCTAATGTTTATTTGTAAGATCCGGTTGAAGTCAGAGACAATCAATAAATTGGTTTGTTGATGTGCCATAGGTAGAGGTGTGATTAGTAGGCTACATCAGAAGTAGCAGTAGTGCTATTTCTAGAATTTAAAAAAAACAAAAAGGATGTTTTAAATTTTTTTTTTTTGGTCACCAAATCCTCGTAGGATGATATCATGCGCTGTGGACAATGTCATGGCTCTGGAGCCGGAAAAGTCTCTCTCAGTGTCCGTGTAAGCAGTCTGTTCTACCATTCAAATGTTTACAATTGCTTGCTCTTATATAAAAAAAAACAACAACAACACCACATGATCTGGGAATACTGCATTGAGTAAAGTTCACGGTTAACAAGATGGTTCATGTATCTGTGTCGAAAGAACCTTCACTGCTGTACACGTTAACATCATGAACATCAGACACATAAGCCAATGGTTCTCAGAGTCTGGTGCATGAGGCATGAGTCCCTTAAAAAAATGCAAATAAAATCCCACATGATGAGCCACTGGATTTGATCAATACTGTAATAAAACACTAAAAAAAACATTAGCGTGTATTTTAAATAATAGGTTTTGAAATCACTCTGTTCTTTATATATTTGTGTTCAGTGCATTATGCACCACTGTGCCTTCTCTCCCCTTTGAGAACCATTGTGCTGGAAAGTTGCCACACATTTGTTGCTTTATACATAAACTTAAAGGTGCCCTGTGGAGTTTTATTGTGAAGAAAAGTTTCTGTTTACATTTAGTGCTCTCACAAAGACACATTGTATATAAATACATACATACATACACACACACACACACATATATATATTGTTTGAGGTCTGCCTAAGGTGTTCAATGCATTCCTTCCTCATGAAACAATTGCAAATTAAAGTTTTTCTTAAAATTTTGAAACCTGCATTGTTTATATGAATATTTGCTTTTAAGTGGGTTTTTTTGGTGCTTTACTGCTACATATAATGAGTGGAATAACTAATCCATATGCATCATCCACATTATCCACCTTCACACTTAATAACAGCTCATAAAGTCATTGGTGGTTAAAAACTCCACAGTGTACCTTTAAGTTTGCACTTTAAGAATGTTAGTCAGATATTCAGGAATACTGTATTCATTAGCTCTGAGAAGAACTTCATTACAAGCATGTGAAAGCTTAATTTTTTGTGACAACAAAAATATTACGGATAAATTGCTTAAAAATGGAAACACTATTAAAACACGTTATTACTCAGTTTAAAGTATAAAAGTAAAAAGGGACACTACATGACCAACAGAACCACAACATAACCAATTTTCCTCCTCACTTTATCCACACTTTGATATGATTTGCTGTGATTGAGGGTTCACTTCAGTGAAAAAGTTCAGTTACAGTTGGTTTTCTGATGCTCAGAGTGCCCAAAAATGACACTTTCAAAGCTTTTTTTTTTTTCAAAGCTTAACAGGCAGCATTTTCTGTGTGCGCAGTGAGGTTGCACAAAAAAAGACCTAAAACCTTGTTTTGGCAGTTTGTTCTTCCTGCACAGAGACGTATGTGGGCGTATGTCAATGAGTAGCTCTCAATAAAAACATTAAAGATAAGGCTTGCGGTCGCATGTAGAGAGAGGGACACTGCCATGTTTTCTAGTGTCAAAATTTAGATGTTTCGATACTTTGAGCATTACCAACCAATTGCACTACGGTGTGTTGTGTTCAGCTCACCTATTGTACTGGTGAAAGCTCTGAATCTCAGCAAAGCACCAAAACAAGATTGTACGTGGAATTAAATGGAGGATTCAAGATAAAAAGGCTGTTGCTGTCATTCAGTCTCTGCTGCTCCAAACAAAATTGAACTGAAACATCAGCGCAAACAAAGGGCAGTATATTGTGTTTTTCTTTTGCAGCAATTAAGAACAGAAACAGCGACACAGTCCACAGATGCACCCTTGCATTCAAAACGAAAAAACGCCCCCCACTTCAAGGACAATGGCTTTATTAATAGGAGAAAAGCAGTCTGCATATTTACAAAACTTAACCTTCACACATTAGGTTTGTGCAGCACTCAACACCTTGCTTCACACACGGTGGGAGAGGCCCTGAGATTTATAATGATGCACTTAGAAATGCAATCTATGATGAAGTCTTGCATGCTGATAGTCTCTCTTCCAAACGCTGTCAATATATTTAGGCATTTGGAAGTATTTTAGCTCGCTGCAGAGCGATAACCAAGACGTGGAGGGAGACGAGGGGGTAATTTAGTGGAATACATTTTGAAGGAGTTAAAAGCATCGCAGAGGACAACAGTGCAATCAAAGTTTAATAAGGAGTCGGGGAAGAGCAAAGCAAAGTTGGCATAAAAATACCATTTGGACTGATTAAAGGAAATACCACAGCTTTCAATCACAGCAGAGGCTTCCTAAAGCATGAAACCAAGACTTTATGTAACCAAGTGGCATGAAGCTGCTCTGCTAGCGATTAATGGGTGACTTAACATGTTGCATTTTCACCAGAGCTGTTGCATTATAATTCTGCAGGCTGTGTGGAAAGTGCATACACAGGTCACCTTGTGTTCTCTCTTGGTTGTATTGGACATAAGGCATTTCAGCAGAAACTGTACAAGATTTATCATTATTTCTTTCCACTATTAAATTCCTTAAACTGAAGCAAAAAAAAAAACAAGCCAAAAACATCAGTAGAGTAACAGAAAGAGCAATGCCCTTTGTTTTGGCTTTTTCTTCCTCTGCGAGTGTGTCTTTGCATGCACGTCAGCACAAGGGGGGTGCATGACCTTTCAAGAACTATTGCAACTCCGACTCCGGCTCTTTTTCTCTAAGATGCCCCGGCCAGTGAACCCATTCACCATAGGAGGCAGTGGCCTTTGCCTCAGGGCAACAGTGGCTGACAAGCTGGGGTTGGGAGTGATTCCTGGAGCTTCAGGCCTCCCTGGTGAGAGCTGCAGCAGTGCCAAGGCCCAGGTCTCCCTCCAGTAGGTCCTCCTGGTGTTCGGATCCCGAATCCCCTCCTATGGAGACAAGCTGGTTCTCTGTTTTCTCCAAATCGAAGGTGGTTTTCTTCACATCATCTGGTCCAATCTCATACAGCTGCTCTTCGTACTGGATAGAAAGTGGAAAATTATACATGATACCTTTTAATTTCTTTCTATTTTCTGAAGATACGCACAAGGGAAGTCTTACCTCCTGGACGTGGTGGCTCCCAAAAAGTCTTGCAAATACTCTGCAGCACTGTGGCAGGGAGTCACTCAGTGGAGGGCCACTGTGTGTCAGCAGTGGCTTTAGATATCTGTGACCTTGTTAAGGCATGGCAGCAAAGTTGTGTAAGTGTCATTGACAGTGAGCAGGAGAGAGAAAAACTGTTTGTTGTCAGCCTGTTTTAAATCCGGCCTCAGGATACCGAGTTACAACGATGATAGTTTTAGTGGAATCAAAGTGGATCCCACGAGGGACCTGTTTTGCAACTATGTCTGTGAAAACAAGCAATTGCAGTATTTTCTGACATTTTTAAGAGTTCACAAAGGACCAGAAGATTAAGATGTAACATTGTAATTGTATTACCATAGCTAAGTATGCGAATTGTTCTAGCAGCGAATGTGGGAGAACAAATCAAAGGCCAGAGACTTTGTCAGGAAGAAATTGTCAAAAATGAGTCATTCTTTTCTGAAGGACAAGTCATAAATACATTCATAAATGCACAATATTTCACACAAAAGAGATTTATTAGTGATGGAAACAAGAATCATAAGGCATTTGCTTTTCTCTTGAACATGCTGCACGGATTAGAACAAGTTCTGTGTTGAAAAATCACAGTCGTTGTCACGCTGCATAATACACAATCAGTCCAAATGTCACTCATGTTCTGTTTTTAACCAGACTGCAAACACAATCTTCAGATTTTACTAACAACACTGCACTGAAGCTACACAACGCAACATCAACATGATTACAATATATTAAAACATGCTTCTTCCCCTTAAATGGCCATTGTCAGTTTACTGTGTTTAGGGTCGAAAGCTTTCATTCAAGCTTTAAGTTCTTGTGCTATTTTTGTTTAAGTTTGATAAGTATTAAGCATGTTTAATATACATGCACCATGATTGTCTGTGGCTGTCTTAAGTAATAAAAGCCCATGATAAAATATGCAACAAAGAAAGACTCTCCAGGAGTGAGCACTCTGCAAGAGCAGAGCTGCAGAGGGCTCGACAGAGATAAAAATAATTTACTTGTAGAAAAAAAAAAGGGGGCATTATCTTGTTTCAGGCGAGATGGGTCAGTCTGTCATTTGATTAAAACCAGAGGCAAGGTCAAAAATGGTTGATAAATATATTTACGTGTGGATAAAAGGCAGTACAGGAGAGCATATTTGTGATAATTAGTGTTTAGAGCAGGAGTAGAGTAAGTACAGCTAGTCCCTTTGCAGGAGTGGTTTCTCAACATGTGCCTGTGATGATCACTTGCTAAGATAAATGACATATTACACACCCTCCACACTTCTTACCAGGCCAGATTTCTTCACACGCTCACATGGTGACAATCCGCTGTGTACTACACTTGATTCTGAGTCCTCTCCATTACAGACCCTGAAAAATGACAGACGACAGAATAGCTTTGAGCTCTAAACAATACCTCTGATTAATGCTCGCCCTTCTGCAGTTGTTCACACTTTGCCTTGGAAAGACACAAAACAATACTTGAACAATCCTGTAATTTCTGGACGAAAGCAACCTTTGTACCTCAGGGCCTGTAATGAATAATGCGGGACTTAGCCGCGGCACACAAGTACACAATCCCTCTGGCTTGAGCACCAAAACAAAGAGAAGAGGAAACCGATCTGTTATTTGGTGCCAGTTCTTATATTCTGGTGCCATTATCAGCAATATGCAAGAGGTGGGAATTATGGGCACTATTCTGCCAGTTAACAGGATTTATTTATAAATGTCTCAAATGAGCGAGAGAGTGAGAGGGAGGAGGGCGGGGGATGAAGAGGTAGAAGGAAAGGGGGGTATAATGACTTCCTTGGGACCTGCAGGAGTGAGTTCTCCTCTTGTCGGCACGGTGTCCTCCTGTTCCACGCTGGCATAATACTAGACATCGATGGTAATTATAACTGCTAGAGCTGCTTTATGCTCCACAGTGGTGTCAGGTTATGTGTGTGTATATGTGTGTGTGTGTGTGCGTGTGTCATCGTGTGTGGGAAAAGATGCTGAGTAGCCATGTGGGGGTAGAAGTCCAACTGCTGCTTTTGCCGTCATCACAGCGAGCTCATTTCCTCCCTACATGTCCCTCACGTCACCTTTTCCTGACCTCTAACCACTGGAGGAAAGGCAGAGTACATTTACTCAACTACTCTACTGAAGCACAGTTTCAAGGCATCTCTACTTTACTTGAGCACTTACATGTTATGCTCTGATATATATGGAGAATTAAATGTCAAAGTACAATAAAAAAAACAAAGAAAAACACATTTTTAAGAACAAATACTTATAAATTATCTGCCATTCAAGAGCATAAACCTGTAAACAAACCAGACACATGTCAGTTAGTTCCTTAGAAGGGCTGGTTTGCAGATTTTTGTTACGTTTGGCTTGTATTTCCTCTGATCTTTACATTTTAAGCCAAGCTACTCAGCTGCTAGCTGTAGCTTCATATTTAGTGGTTGGACATGAGTCATATTAATCCTCTTATCTAGCTCTTAGCAAGAGAGCCAATAAATGTACATTCCCAAACTTAAGAAATATTCCTTAAATACTTTTTTGTCGCTGTTCAAAAAAAAAAAAACTCAAGTCCTCTTAGCACTTCAGAAGATTATCAAGAATAGCTGAAGTTTATTTCTTTATGCTAAATTATAGGCTACATCTAGTCTACATTTCAGAGGAGCATGTAATTTTTTAAACCCACTAAACTTGTTTGAAACCTGTAGTTTCCAGTTACTTTGCATGTTTAAATTTAAGTTACCATATGACAAATTATCATATCATTTTAATGGTTTTTTAGAGATTAAACCACTCTGTTGGATATACAAAGTCAATACAGTATAATTAGCTTCCATTTGGCAGCCACATCAACAAAAAACAGCTTAGAGGTTAATGGATGTGTCATAAAATCCAGTGATATAATGCAGATCCAACACCTTTGAGAGGGCCTTATTCTACAATGAATACTTCCTCGTGTCTCTAAAACAAGATACAGACTGTCAGCTGCACACATTTACATTATTTTAACTGCTACTTTTTCTCTGGTAACATCTATTCCCTGCTACTATGGTTAATCATATGACACTGTGCTCTTAGGTAACAAAAACAGATTTAACTCAGACTTAACCAGAGACCGAGCCGACCGTATAATGCAGCCGCCCTGGGTCTGTTAAACACGGGTGGCCTCTGGAATACCAGAGTCAAAACAAAAACATCAGTTTCAGCCCCTAAAACCACAGCCTGCAAACCAGCTCAGCAGCCGAGATCAAACAGGCTTTGATGTCCGTCAAAATCAGCGCTTTAGAGTAAAACGTCTGTCCTAATGAGCTTTAAAGCCAGGCTGACAGGGAAACAGTTAAGGAAGCAGCAGTGCGGTTTTCTTTTAGGATGGGACACCAGCAAGCCAAGCTGAGGCTCAATTACCTGGCAGCAGGATCCAAGCTCCTCTCACCTGGTCCACATCAAAGCATCTCCATAATAGTTTTTTTCCCCCTCCCATCAATAGGAAACATTGGCCAAGACCGCACCTTTCATCCTGTTCTCGCCTTCTGCCGTCCCTCACTCTCTCACTCTCTTTCTCACATTTACATGCATATACACACATTCTGTCAAATGTGCAAAATTAACCCACTACGCAGGCTTTTAACTACCGCCAGAGGGTATGGGATACTATAGTTTCTATGGTTACACGAATTGCGATGTTGTGATTCAAGCCGTGAAAAGCAAATGTTGTGACTGTTTCGTGTAATGTGTGTGTGTGTGTGTGTGCATGTGTGTGTCCACATGCATTAACTGTCTGGCTGTCTTGGTGGACAAAATATCAGGTTTGATGTTTATGCACTTTGTTTTTAAGGATTTAACACAGGAAATGCCCACATTGATGCTTAAAAGGCCCGAGAAGCAGGGCTGCATCGTCTCACGATGCTTCCACCCTGTGAAAGGGCCTTTTGTCAGGGGGATGATGGCATCTTCCACTCTGATTTGTCATGATGCAATGTGTTGATTAGTGAATTTAAGAGTTGCTGGTGGGCAGATTGTTTACGTTTGTGGCATTCAGGCTTGCTGTTGTATAGACGTTTAGCATTTATAGCAGCTTTATACTTATTGTATTTGCTTTCATGTAAGTCTTAGCAAAGTGCCATTTATTGTAAAGAATAAACTCATCCAAAATATCCTAAGTTATTGTAGAGTGTAACCTTATTTAGCATTTTTAAAAATTCCATCTGAGTGAATTGTAAGAAATTTCGCATGATTCTGTTGTGTCACTTTTTGCTGCCTAATAAATTCCAATCCTTCGAAAACCTTAGAAAGTATTGACTAAAAAACACCGACATTATTTCAAACTGCACTGACATTTAATTAGGAGAATGTATCTATCAAAGTAGTATTTCGTTTGGGAGGTAACTATAAACAAGCAGTTAGAGGAAACAAGTGTTTAAATCAATGTACCCTAAAGCTTGCCTGAATTGAACAAGGTGTTCAAGCACATTCACCGTCTTTGTTTTTTTTTTTTAATTTAACATCATCAACTGGAAACATGTTTGATTAGAAACTTTAACACAGCAATCTTTAAAGTACTTTAACTGATATTAATCCCTTTGCAATGATCCCTAAGATGAGCTCGAAAGCGTTCGGTTGTAATTTGATGCACAATGTTTGCTGGAAACTTGGCACTCATCAACTCCATCCTGTGAAAAACGGCGGCGACGGCGGCAGTATCATGTTGTGAGGAGGCTTTTCAGCAGCAGGGACATGGAGACTTGCGAGGACACAAAGGAACAAAGACGAGGCACTTCTCCAGGAGTATTTCAGAATGTTGGACATCGGAGCGAAGAAATGGTAAATAAAAATATCCCGTTGAATATCTAGGAATGACTAGATGATAGTTGTCCACAGATGCTCCTTATTCAGTTGGAATACGTTTGGGTTGACAAAGAACAAGGTGGAAAATATCTCCATATTTACAGTAGAGGGGTAGTACAGACATAACCGGAAAAAGGTAGGAACTGCAGTCAAAGATGTCTCACATAACTAAGAGGTTCTGTTGACAAATTTAAATATGGGCGTAGTTAGACATCTTTAAACTTAATATAAAAACACGGATGCTGTTGCTTTATAAACTCTATATAACTTCACTAAAGTGTCATATTAATGTCAGAGAAAACGTACAGCTTTAATACCATTTACAATCTAATTTAAAAAATGTGCAATTGACAGCCCAGTTGATGTAAAACTGACTTGTCTTTTATTAAACTTGACTCAGTTCTGCCCTATCTAAAATGCTAAACCTGTTCTTCTGGAGCTTTTCCCAGTGCAACTTTCTCTAGCAAGACCTGCATCTCATCGTATTGCGGAGACGGTGTATGAAAAAAGCCTACTGAACATCTATGATGGTTGCTGTTCACAGATGCTCCGTGTTTTTGTACTTAGCGTAAGCTATAATTATGTAGAAACACCTATAGAAAATAGACATTGGGGTAATTTAATTGTTCATACATATTCTTCAAGCACAGGTACGTCAACCTCCAAAATGCAGCTCTTCCTAATGAAAGCGTCACATACTAATGTCAGACAAAACTTGCAGCCTCAATAAGATTCAGGAAAGATGCCTCTTTGTCACACAGTGGACAGTTCAGTCTACGTGTCTCTCCGGAAACACAACTCACTTTTGCCTCAAGCTTGAACACTAAATCCACTCTCCTGTAGCTTTTCTAATCCACACTGAGTTGTTATTGTCTTACCAACAATGTCCAATCATATTAATACAAACTGTTGCCCACTTCACATGCACTTCTCTTAAAATCTCTATTATTAAAGTTAATACATTCATGCACTGAATGAATATTCCAAATGAATGGACTAGCAGACCTGCATCTTATTGTTTTGCCTCGGAGACAGAGTCCATAAAGTCAAACAATGTGCTCCTTATGGAGCACTGGGCCAGGTCATGGGTCCATTAAGTGGCAAATTAGATTAGCTCAAATTTAATGCAGTCCTCATGAATTTCCACTTCAGAGAACAGGATGATTCTTCCACAGTCAAATAATTTCACTGTGCTCTCTGCTTACTGGAATCCAGTTCAGCTCACACTCACCAGCAGATAAATTAAAAACAGTTTTAGGGAAATGAACTTACTAATTTTCTTGCCAGGAGTGCATTAAAGAGCTTGATAATACTTTCAGGTTAATACCACAAAGGTTGCACCTATCAGCTTGTTAGCTTAGCTTGGCAAAAACACTGGTATCAACCAAAGCTAAAAGAATTAGGTCTTTATTTAAACTCCCACTTTTTATTCAGATTTTATCCTCAGGTGTAGCTTAAATGGCTGTCATTTGGAAGCTATTTTCAAAATTATAAAACATTCCTCTATTGTGCATACACAGATGGATTCTAAAACACAGCTCCTATTAGGAAAACATCTGTATGTTTACACATTTTGAAACCACTGGACATATACAGCCACATGCAATTCATTTATATACGATTGCATTAAATATATATATACCTGACGTAGTTCATGACCCTCCTGTTCGCTTTGCAGTCCCAATGTGTATGGGATTTCCCTCACATTCCCTTAAAATGAAGCACTCTGCTGTTTTCCCCCTTTACTCCAGTAACATATTACTCCACAGACCACTGAGTGTGAGCACATGTGAGAGTGCTTAGCAGAAGAAGGCAGTAAAAGGATACTTGTAGTCCAGATTGCGCCACAGGCCTTGTGTTGTGTCTGGCCTCTCCGCAGCAACCTGTAGGCCATGAGAGAACCACTGTTAGTCATCCACACACAAAGACCCTCTCGGGTGGCTAAATACCTTGTACGCTGCTTGATGTAAATGCATGAAACCTGCCCCCCGCCCTTCCCACGAATGGTCAGCAGGGCCATATCCTATGACCCCTGACTTCACAAGTGGGATCTTGTGCTGATGTAGGAAAAATCCTGTTCTCAAAAACTGCAAAGTCCCTTGAGATCCCCTCTTGCTATATAAGTGCACGCCCCCAGCAGTCCCCTGTGTGGACTTCCACTCAGTCTGGGCAAGGTTACGTTTATCCATTTCCATGTGAAAGAGCCCTGGAGCTCGACATCACATCTCCACTGGGATCCTCCTTGAAGCCTCACCTGCCACCCTGCCTATTCTGTCCGCCCCTCTGGCCTTATAATGCCAGTGAGCTGCCCGGACCATGTCCCATTCACAGAGAGCAGATAAGGGTCGGGTCAAATAAGAAGATGAAAGGAAGGGAAAAGGAGTGCTGGTGGAAAGCAGTGATGGCAGGGTGGGAGGGAAGGGAAGGGAAGGGAAGGGTGGAGGTGCCTGCACAACGCAAAAAACAAAAAAAAAGGCACACCAGAAGGCCTCTGTGCCAGCGAGGATGTGCTACAGACGGTCATTTAGCAGGAAGCAAAAGTGCATTTCCTCCTCTTAAACCTCTTCTTTACTTTGATGTCAGGTAGTCTTAAAATAAACAACAGAGCCGAGATTAAAGGGTCGCAGCATATTATCAGGTTCAGTGGGAAAAGGTGGCAGGATATTCTGTAAATCCTAGCTATGCATATCATGTGTAAAAAAGCTACACACTGTTAAAGCCCTATAATGTACCTGCTAGAAAATTGTGCAACCTGCCTGTTCTACAAGGCAAACATCTACTGTAAGTACTCAAAATGTAGTACATCAAAGTCCTTCAGCACTTTTGAGATTTTTTTAAATAGTTCCTGAATGAATGATCGCTTGATGCACTTTGTTCAGTCCCCTCCGGTGCAGAGAGCTTCAACACAGCTCACAGCAAAATCCACTGCATACATATGTAGAAAAACAAATGATTTTAAAGCATTGTGAATGAGTGAATCATCGGAGCTGCTGTGCTTCAACCTGCTGAAATCACCTGGAAAGCAAATGAAGCTGCAGAAATTCTCCGTCTTTTAAATCAAATTTTTTTTTGGCTGTCTAAAATGTTTTTAAACAGATAATTTCATCAGTGATTATGGCATCATTTTAAGCCTCATGAACTGTTTCCTACTTGCTTCTGTCATTTTTCTCTCCACATTCGGAAACTTAGCTCCTCATTTTTAAAGTTTTATGTACACTGGCAGACTTTTCATGAAAAATTTATCCCCTGAATACCTAAACTGAATTATATAGAACTCTAGGCAGATCATTAGGGCTCCTGTTTGCAATGATGTTAATAGTTTAAGTGTTTTAAAGAACATAAGACAACTATTGACTGTCTGTAATACATCGACATGGAGTAGCACTTATGATTCTAAATGGGATTGATGAGAAATACCTGAGCCTTGCAGTGCAGCTAAATGGAGGCAGTAAAGCACAATGATAGTAAACAATGCCCTCTTGGGGTGTTATAGCAAGAGAGATTGATACTCGCTGTCTGCTTTACACACAAACAAAATGTTTTATAACCTAGTTTTCAAAAAATGTTTTTTTTATTTCACACAGTAGAGTATGCAAAGTGTTTCAACAGGTAGCTCACTTCTTTGAATAGTTAATACATTATTGAAAAGACATTTACTGGAAAGCCTTTCTCCTTGAAATTATGAATTATTACTATGAATTCATAATTACATTAAGGTGACAACTTAGTCCATCATGTCTGGATTAGGTTCCGAGACGAGGTTTCTCTGAGCGCACAACATGCCCCTTTATGTCTCTCTATGGACACAATGAAAACAAAAGACCATTTTATGAAGTCATGAGTGTTGTGGGATCATGGTATATATGTTTGTTGTTGTTTTTT
>JAQNCA010000015.1:7618353-7631500 GCA_029783725.1 Acanthurus tractus
ACAATGAAAACAAAAGACCATTTTATGAAGTCATGAGTGTTGTGGGATCATGGTATATATGTTTGTTGTTGTTTTTTTGGTTTAGTGTTAAACAGCCATCATTGCAGATGAAAATCTATCAACATACTTCACAGACGAGGTGATATATCCAAGTTTTAAACAAGTTAAGTTTGTTCATGTTGGCCGACTTTTCTTCTTGAGTTTCTGACTGGTGTTTTACCCAGAAGTTAGCAACAGGAAACCTGTTTTTTTCCTTAAATAAAAATATGGACTTCTGAGTCTGAACGCTGCTGAAAACATTTTAGATATTTTTATTCCACAACTCTACAGAAAATTAAGCAAAAATTTGTGGTTTATTATCACTTTAATGAGGAAATGTGACACATTTTAGGGAAATGAAATTTGGGAAATGAAACACGACACTGACATACAATGCTGGAGTCACACGAAGGTGTTTGGTTGGAACACACATTTTTAGTGGACAGGATCATATTTTGTATTTCAGTCGAGGAAGCTGGTGAATCAAGGCAGTAACACTGCAGACACTGCACTTTTGCTGCAAATTTGCACAAAACTGTGGCACTGCACTCAGATGAAAATTCCTCTGAATGTCAGTCAGGATGAGGACAGCAGCAAAAAAACAGCAGATAAAACATATGTATTACTATAAAGTGACAATACGGGTTTTTTACCTCAAAAGAAAGGTCTTCTGGATTTTCATCTGCATCCACGCCCACTCTGTGGAGAATGAACAAAGTACAGTGAAAGCTCATAACAATGAGATGACAAAGAGACAGAGACAAATCCCACAGGTTTAATTCTCCGCTACATGACGAGCTGTATCCGTTCAAACAGGCAGTCTGACGCTGCACGTGACTCTGCAATGAAAGAGAAAGTCAAGGTGGAGCCGGGCTCAGTTTGAACATGACCTTTCGAACAGTTTCATCAAAAATCAGCCTGGCTCTCGACATCACACTAAGAAAATGTCAGCTGGGTAAACCTTTGATAAATGACAAAACAGCTTTGCAATTACGCTTGATATTCTGCGTGGCGATTATGAGTCCCATTTTGCTGCGGGCATGCTCGAGCAGCGGGGCTGAGGGGAGAGGCCCACTGGCTGCCTGTCTTGCTCTGAATTGAAATAAAGTGACTCAGCACTGGCTAGTGACAGCCTAGTGAGCTGCTTCATCGAGGAAACAAGGGCGTTATCTCAGTGTGTGCATGCGTTCCCCTCCAATGTACACTCGTGCTAAACCCTCACACTGCGGCAGCTTTTAACCATTTGTAACACTGATCCTGAAACCAGAAGATGATGATGATAACGTCCTGGCATTTCCTGAAGTCATGTAATAATGATTTCTGCAATCATTTACAGTTACATAGCAGCCAAAAAAAAAACCCTCCATTCAGTACACAGTGGGTGTTAAGTTTCTCAGTGAGCTCAGAGGGACACTGAGTGCGAGAGGGCTGTCGATGTTAGTTCCTACAGGTCAGCAGTTAACTGTAAAGCCTAGCATTACTGCTGCAAGGCTCAGGACATTTTGTGTTCCCACTATCACCGTACACTGTGCATGTGTGTGTGTGTGTGTGTGTGTGTGTGTGTGTGTGGCTTTGTGTAAATCTCAAATGTGCTGATGCTAAAGCCTTCCACTGAGAGTGAGGTGATTCTCATCAGAGCATCAAAGCACAGCGACTACTTAAGGGTTGTGCACAATTTTTTTTTTTTTTTTTTGTCTTGGCTCCCATCCCTCTATGATCCATCTCCGGTGTTTTTGTCTGCAAATTTTCCCTCTCTGATCATCTCTCCTTTAATTATTGGTTCTCACCTGCAGTATGAATGGGGGGGGGGGGGTTGTTTTGCACTGTGCTTCTGACAGCTTCTGTGCTGTGAAACACTGTGCGTAATTGCAAAGCAAAAACATCCTGGACATTATTGTGCTTAGTAATTAATTTGACTTTGATCCTGGCTGTGGCCTATTCCAACAAGCCATCCATCACTGAGTAATTCCTCTTAGTTTGTTTTCCTTTTTCACTATCTGTCCCTGCCTCTTCCTTTATATTATATACCGTTGTTTCCCTTTGAGTTTCCTCTCTACACCTACCTTTATCTGCAGCTCATCCATCTTTGTCTCCCCTGTCTCCCCTTTTTGTTACCTAATATTTTCTGTACGCTCTCCTCTTCCGCTTTCATCCAGCTCTCTCCCCTCATTTCTCTCACTTTTTATCATCTCAACATCCATTTCGCTCCTCCAGATCACTCTTCATGTCTTTATCACCTCCTACCTCCTCTTAATTCTGTTTCTTTGTATCCTCCCACAACCATCTCGCGGCTTCTCTTTTTATTTTTCTGCCCACCACATGTATCTATTCTTCTTGTCAAAATGGTAGAAAAGAAGAAGCGAGGTTGGGATTGTGCTGAAAATTGCAGATGGGTGTAAAGGCTTGAAATCTGTAAGGTCTTCCTGGGTCAACACCAGAGGAAGCTGATTTTGCATATCGGCTCAAAATAATCACATCTAATATTTGAACTTGATATTTCCTCTGTCATACTCCTCATATTTATTTTGCATGTCATTCATATACACAAACAGCTCTACGGTAACATTCATTTTACAAGCCTCGAAAGGTCACATCAGAAAGAAGTGCTTCAAGTTCTTCTGCTGCACCTTTTCTTCCTACAGATTTGACATTCCCTGATCACTGACACCGAGTTATCTGCCTTTCAACCCGGGAGCAAGTTGTTTTGGTGTGCTGCAAAGTGCTGCGGCTGTAATGCGTCGCCCTCAGCTGGTGGGATGCTTGTCATAGCGACAGGCTCTGACACCGAGCTAAGCAGATAGAAAGAGGAGAGGGCAGGAAGAGTGTGAAATGCAAGAGCGAGAACGGCAACACAAGCTGAGGGTAAGGCGCAAAAAAAAAAGAAGAAAAAAACGGTGGGAGAGGAGGCAAAATATAAGGAAAAGAGTTCAAGTTTCTTAAGCGTGATGGTGAGAGAGATATTCTGTCGTGACATGAGAGTGACAGAAAGAGCGGGTGCCGCTGATGAATGTGAGAAGGAGAGATAGCGCATTCGGTGAGTGAAAGATTGACTAGGAGAAAGGACAAGACAGCCAGAGAAAGACATAAAAGAGAATAGAGGAGAGTGGCTTTCTCTCTCAATAGCAACGAGAGAGAGGAACAAAGAGATAACGAGGCAGGGTGTGTGAGTGCAGAGCGGCGGTCTGCTTTGTGTCTTGGGGAAAATATTGTGCTGTCAGCCAGCCTGCTCTCACAGTATCACGGTTTTTTAAATTGATGTGACCCGCGGTCCCTGTTACCCTTATCTTCAACACACTGACATTTAATACAGACAAGTCAAGTCCTAACCAATCCAACTACTCTTTCACCAGGAGTTCACAGAAATAAATCCTATAAAAAAAAAAAAAAAAAAAAAAGACTACAAGTGGACAGCCGGAGGCACACACTGGGAGAAGAAAGAAATAAGAGGAAAGTCTATAAACTTTGCATAAATTTGTATCTTGTGCAGGAAACAGGGTCCTGTGCAATAGCTGAATCACACACACTTCTCTAATAAGCCTCCACAGGAGTATATTTTCCTCCCTGTGGCCCAGTTACCTCCTGAAATTAGGTGACGCTCACTTCATTCTGCAGGGAAATCACACCTCTGCAATAAAACCTGGTCAAAAAACAGCAGAGCTTATCCTCTCACGATCTGCCGAGATTGTAAGTTGCATCTTCTACCAGTGATCTGCAGTCTTCAAAACCAATGAGCATGTGTCAACCTCTGCTCCTGGGCTCTTTATATGCTGATTTGATCTCAGCTGTCTTGTGCTGAACTCCTGCCTGGCTAAAATACCCCGAGACAAACTGTGTGCCTTTGCATGAGGCCTTTGTGAACGACTCATCCAGGCGTTTAGGGAATTTTGCTTTAAACTTGAACAGATTGTGAACAGGTTCAGTAGTTGTAGTAGATTTTTTGGGGGGGGTGAGGGCAGAAATAACACAGAGAGTTGGATGCAGAAAGCACCCACGCACGCCCATAAACACCTCCTTACAGGCTAATATTTCCACTATGCCTCATAGGGAAGAAGAGGAGCTAAACTCAGCCTCAGCCTTGAGCAGTGAGGCAGCGTGTGTGTGTGTGAGTGTGTGCAAAAAAATGTGTGTGTGTGTGTCTCTGTAGTGTTGTTATCAGGCCAGCTGACAGTAGTAGGCTGATAAAGCTGTGACTGCTGTGCTGGAGGTGCTCTGCAAACTAGGCCTCAAGAGAAGGAGAAGCAAACATCATGACAACATCAACTACTTTGCACTCAAACTGCTCATGTATGCATATTTTCTTAAGTCTGAGGCGGTCCTCAGATGGATGCTAACCATGTTTACATGCAGGCGAATCATTGTCCTTGTGTCCTTTCACACGGAGGAAAAAACAAAATCTCAATTGGATATGATCAGTATGACTGTCTTGTAAACATTTAGATGAGTTACTTCCTGAGTTCAAATGTTCAAGCAGCAAAAACTCAACAAGCTGGGTAAATTAAGTCACAACAGTCCTCCTCTCTGCTGTGCTATTTCCTCCCTCCACTTGCTGCTCTGACAGAAACAGAAAAGAGGAGATGAGAGTGAAATAGGCAGGGGAGCACAGAGAGACAGAGAGGAGGTGAGTAGGAGTCTCACAGGGACTGTGTTTGCTCTATACTGTGAGTTTGGACGAGAGGGAAGCTGTGAGTCTTCCTCACAGCTCCCTGTTCGCAAATCCCCTTCGGTCGCTCTCAACAGGGATTCGCATGGATTCCATATTCCAACGTGCACTCCTACTATCTGAGATCTGATTTTGGAACCGGCACCGATACCAACACGTGCACCACACACACGTACACACACAAACTTAGTACATTTACTCAAATACTTTTTCTGTTTATAGTTTTAAGATACATGAGTAGCCTTATGTTCTTATACTTTATAACTCTTCTCTACTGCAGTTCAGATGGGGATACTAATTCACTTAATTTTATTCCTTTAGTTACTTAGTAGATTTAAAAAGAATAATTGACAAATAAATTATTATATTTATCATAAATTAAAACTTAACTGATCCATTAGTTAAGTTCACAAGCTACCCAGCAGCATATATAGTAAAAAAAAACACATCACCTCCACCAGCTGCAACATTAACAGAATATACACATTAGTGCATCAATACTGAGCATTAAATACTGCAACAAACATTGTCATTAAATACTTAAGTTTATTCTAATGGCAGTACTTCTTTCAAAGTTCAATTTTAAATACAGGGTTATTATAAGTAACAAAGCGTTTCTATACTGTGGCATTGCTTCTCTTACTAATGTAAAAGATCTGAGTGCTTCTCTCTCCTCTACATATATACCGTCTAAAGTATGTGAGTATATGTGCAACAAAGGGACAAACGACAGACGATGAATTTGGTTATGCAGTTTCCCACACAACATGGCTTTATAGAGTGCACTGACCCCCAGCAAACCAGATGTTGATGAATCAGTGCACAGCGCAGAAAAAAAACAGCCTTATAACAACAAAAACAGAGCCAAACATTTTAACAACAAGGAAGTTGCAGCTACAGTGCTAAAAATAAAGAGGCAAGAGACCGAATGAAAAAGATATCTCTGGAACAAAAGGGCACTATGTCAATGGTAGGTTTTAAATTAAGACATCTATAAGGAAACACAGATGTGACTGGGTATAAATTATATGAAATTAATAAATTTTAGGCCACAAAACCAGGTTTTACAACACAGAAAGAGAGAGAGAGAGAGAGATAACTGCATGTGAGTTGTCATGCATGAGGCGCGCTGAGCCCTGCATTTCTTAGTGTTACGACTCTGCAGTGGATGAGCAGATAAAACAAAGAACAATACAACATCAGCCTCCACTCCTATTACTGCAGTGTTACAAAAGAACAATCCATACATGGCAGAGTCTCTGACTGCAGTATTTAGGTCATTCTACTGAAACCTAGAGTGAGATTCCTACTCACTCTGCAGCTTTAACCTAAATTTCACATCACTTGAGCTGGTGTAAAAATAAAAGTTGGCAGAGTTGTGCGAGTGTGTTTGTACATGAGTGCATTATCATATGCATGTGTATCAGTGATATTAGCAAAATATTTATCTATGCATCCTGCATGGGGCTGCTCAGAGGGTTTACATAAGACTATTATTCATTGTCTTAGACATAATATCCTTTGGTAGACAGGCCATCTCATCTAACCAGGAAAAAATTGTTCTGTGTTATTGCACACTGATGAATGATCACCCACTCAACAGATGTCCAAATATCATGTTCTCATTTCTGTTGTTTGATCTGAGCCACAAGATAACAGATACATTTCTGTGTACAATGTAAAGCCAACTTGGAAATTACAGCTGGTCATGACTCGAGGCAAACTACTTTTACTTGCATGAAAATGAAACCTAATTTAAATGTGTTTGCTTATTTCAGTTTGGGCAAATGTAATAATACAGCAGAATAAAGGCATTTAATTAAAAGCAAAACTCTGAATTCTAAACTGGAAAAAAAGTTCAAGTAAATGTTTGGTTAAGTAATCCATATTTAATGACCAATGTCACAGAGAGGCTTTAAATAAACCCGAGTGACACTAAAAATGCATGTTTTCTCCTTTCAGCGAACACATGTTAAATTATACATGTTGTGTGTGGCGTGCTCAATATCTTAAAGAAAAGTGGGACATTTTTGGACATACGCTTTATTCAGTTTTTTTCTGCTGAGTTTGACGAGATGATGTTTTCCTCTCTCATATCTGTACATTAGCTATGAAGCTATAACCAGCAGCTAGCTCAGCTTAGCATAAAGACTGGACACAGGGAAAATAGCTAGCATATATCGATCTCAAGGTAACAAAATCTGACTCAGGTCCCTGTAAAATTACAAGATTGAAAATATAAGAAACTTTGTATTAAACTGTAAAAAGAAGGTTTAAGCACAGTCAGCTGTTTCCCACTGGTGCTAATCTTTGTGCTTAGCTATGCTAACTGACTGGCTGTAGCTTCACATTTAACAGAGAGCCTTATCAATCCTCTCATCTCTGCAAGAAGCACTGTACAACAATCCTCTCTTATCAATCCTCTCATCTCTGCAGGAAGTACTGTACAACAAAAGTTCACAAGTGCAAGTCCTGCCCCAACATTTCCTGAGGTTACCAAAAACAAGCAACTGCAAATGAAAGGACTCGCCTGCATCCTCTACACCTGTTTGGTTATGCAACAACTTACGGTTAGCTACGACAGCATCAGAGAAAAGGTTTTGGGTAAGAAAAGAAAAGCTTTCAGTGCCGCTGAAATGTTTTGCAAAATGACAGAAGTGTTTTATTTTTCAAGACAAATTAGCATTATTTTCTGCACTGTGCATCTGGAACAGTAGGCCTACTTGAGTTTAAAAGTAAGTATAAATAAAAAAAATATATTATGTACTTTTTCTAAGCTCACTTTGCTACCTTCCCTCTTCCACAGACTTGTTTTCTCTGTTAGGATCCTGTTGTGCTTTAAGAAAATAAGAAAAAAAAACAAGAATAACACCATTATACTGTATCTCTGCCTTAGTTTGTGCCTCTCCCACATTTTCTCACTGTATCACCTTCCTCCACCATGGAAACTGACAGCCATCAACGTTTCAAACAGCGACAGTTCTTTTTAGCTTTTCAGCCAGCTGGATCCCTGTGGATAGCCAAGGACAGCTGGGAGCAGAGGAGGCTGTGGAAGCCAGAGATATTATTGTCACGCAGAATTTTTTTTTTCCTTCTCATAAAGTTCACCTGGACTTCTCAGCATGACATAGGAAAATAGCCTAAATTTAGTCCAGTGGAGTGAACAGGTTACAGAGCAGGGTAAGAACGGACCAGATAACACAAAGCATTACATTTCATTTATATATGCATAATAATTTGCAATGGTGGTTTTATTTTTTAGTAGAAAAATAAATGTGTCATTATATTATATGAAAAGGAAAAAAACAAATACATCCTTGGGTTATTAATCCAACTTATTTTGTTTATTTTGTAACTTTTTAAAAATAATCTTTTTTTCTTTTTTTTTTTTTTAATAAATCCATGTGAATTGATGCTTATCCTCTACAGACATCAGTGCTACTTTGTTTCCCCGATCGCTCACAGGAATTGTAGGGAGATGAGTTATTACTTTTGGAGAGAGGCACTCGAACTACCAGTTTTTTGGTTGTGCAGATTTACAGCTTTGAGGAATAACAACATTGCTTTTGACAAATATATTACCAAGCATATATATCACAAGCTCACAAGCTCAGTCCAAGCAAAACTTTAACTATTGGCAGAGAAACCCAGTCGTGAAAATGCAAATGTTAAACGGCTGTTCAAATGCCTTTTGAGTTGTTTTTTGAAGATAATGCTACACGATCAATTTAAGCAAATGATTTACTTGTATCTTCCTCTTCGGAAGTCCAAAATTTGCCATTAACCAGACCCATCGATGATTTTTTGGAAAAAAAAATTTTTATGATCATCAATGTTTAACAAGTGCACAAAGCTGTTCCACTAGTGTCTCCAAGCTAGTCAAGTCCTCGCCGAGCTACTCTACAGCCTCAAGCTGTTTAATGATTGTTAATGACTAGCAAAGTGTTTGATGAAAATACAATAATTGCCTGCTGCATTACTGCTCACTGGTGTGTGTGTGTGTGTGTGTGTGTGTGTGTGTGCACAATGCAAACCGGGAAATCATAATGAAAAGCATTGTGGTCAGCGAAAAAACCATCCAATTTCAAAAACAAGGCTGTTGATGAAGCTTTCAATTACTGGACCACTCTGACGGCACTTGCCTGCGGGTCTGCTTTTGCTGCCAGATCATTCATAATTATGGCACCGAACAAATCCCCTTGTATTGTTTAATTTCTCCTTCCTCCTTCCTTTCTCTCAATAATGCCAAAAACTACTTCAAGGATAGAGATCAAATGTCTCCCTTTGACAATGCTAGTAAAACAACTTTCATTTCTGACTCCGAGGGGCATCTACGTTGTCACATGTAGACAGTTCCATCCTCTGATTGAGGGGGATCAAGGGCGGTGTCGGCTAGTTCCAGCTAAATATATCAGGAGAATCTTAGAAAAATAACCCAGCGGTATTTGGGTTATCATAACAAGGCAGTTGCAACAGCAGTAGCCTGTTTTTGTGTGTTATGTGAGGCAGTGGGTTAATGGCTTATGGCTTCCTGCTGCACAGCTGACTGGAGGGATTTTCATGCCTTTTTACAGAAAAATGAGCAACGCCAGCCAGCTTTTGTAGTTTTGGACCTCACTTCGAGCTTCAGAGAAACACGAAAATTAAACTCACACTGGATGAAAACCTAAAAAAGGGCAATGACCACTCTGAACCCGACTTCAGTTAGGACAACAAGAGATGACAGAAGTGGTGAGAGAATCAGGAAGGTGTATTGCAATGTGTCAGCTGCAACAGCATCCAACTAGTCTGGCTGACCCTTTAGTCGAATCTGTCTGAAAAATCTGAAGAAATGTCACATCACCGTCTCACAACACCCCCAGGCGTGAAGCAGGTACACTGTCACGTTTATAGACACACAGATGCACGTGCTGCATTTGCACAAGCGCACTGTAACTGTCGGTGTCGTGTTTGGACATAAGCATCAACCCCTAACCACCTCCCACCTGTTCAATCATCTGCTCCCCAATCACCCCGTCCCTCTGGTTCACACACCTCCTTCACCATGCTGCTGCTGAGGCTGAGAGGGATATTGTTCTCTATATGTAGGTGCTGATGAAATTTTGACGGAGCGTGGTGAATTATTTAAAAGGCAGGATTATGAAAGCAGCTTCTTGGCGCGTTGCTAGCGGGAATGAATTGATATGAGCTCCAACCACCTCCACCACCTCCACCACCAGCCCCCCCTCTTTTTTCCCCCCGAAACCACAGACCCCTCTGAACAGAAGTCCAGACACATGGCCACGGGACACGGCAGACTGGACAGCCAGATGCACTGTGCCTGCGCGTGTAAGAGGCTCGATGAAATACAGCCCACAAGAAGGCGAGTTGAAAAGAGGATGGGACTGTGTATCTGTGTGTCGATGTGTGTGAGACAGACAGAAGGGCCTAATTCAGAGTGACCACATCCACAGGAACAGATGGCCAACTCAAGGCCTGCCAAGTCTGTTCTTCCTTTCCTCTGGATCTGCCTGCGGGCGGGGGTCTACAGTACAAGTCAGAAGGGTTAGAAACCAGACAAGAGGCGACACACACAGATGTAGAGCATGCATACACACAAACCTACATCTCTGTGGGTGAAGTCCAACCCTTGGCTATGAACCAGTTACATAACAGTTTCACACAGTTGCCTTCGACGAGGATTTGATTTCATGGACTTGATTTGTGCAGTGCCAATGCTCGGAGGCTTTCAAGACTGAATAAATGACCTTCTTCCAGTACTAACTCTCTTTTTTCATTTTATTGTCTCACAGTGAGTTAGTTTACGTTCATTTTTCTTTCTGCATCCCCCTCTGCCCCTCTTTTCTCTCTCTCTCTATGTGCCCGTTCTGCTGAACCATTAAATCTCCCTCTCTTTTCTCGTTTGTGTATTGGGAGTCCATGTTTGGCCAGTGCTCTTGTTCTCTCTCTGGCCAATGATTTTCGGCCTCAAGCAGTTGGGACCAAAGGAGAACTGCCCGAGGGAGCCTGGATTTCACAGCGATGATCAAAGAAAAATGGGGGGGGTTTCAACCTTGTAGCGGACTTAAAATTCAGGGCAAAGCGGGTCATAATTCAAAAAAAAAAACATAAATGGCTCACAAGGATGACAGGGTGTTACCTTGACAGGTGCTTTGGTTTGCATGCAGTGTTACAAAGACAGCGAGTGCAGGAAGTCACCAAACAATGAAAACAATAGATCAGTGTCTAAAGAGACAAATGCATCCTTTCAAGCTGGTGACCTTGAAGGTTTTCTCACAAAACGGGTCACATCAAGGCGATCAGATGGGCTGTAAACAAACTCCAAATTCTACCAACCTTGATAGTAAGTCAAAATGAAAGCAAACATTAAAACTATTAATAAAGGCAATGGGTGTGAATTTCCTTTACATGATAGATGTTACTAATACTTGGGCTGTAGTACATGTATTGTTGCTGAACCATCACAGTGCAGGCGTGTGGGTTTGCTGCAAACAGCCACACACAGAATACATGGGTTATAGATCGGTGCATGCGTTTAGAGGTAGAATTTATAGTCACAAGTCTCAGTTCTGCTTCGTAAATTTAAGCTGTACAGGGTTAGCAAGATGTGCTCAGGTTAGCAAACAAGTAAGTGCAAATGTGACACCGAAGGTAGGAAATGCACCTGCATCTTTTAAAGCAGTTTTCTTTGAAAAATTTGAATTGGACATCAGCTACAATAGCAATGGAGGAAAGTTATGGATGAGACATTGATGGTGTTCCCTAATGTGCAGCTTCCCCCTGATCCATCTAAACATCAGCATGTCAGCATTATCACTGAAAGTATGGTAGCATCTTGATATTAGCATTCAGCTAAAAGCACTGGTGTGCAAAGACTGCAGCCAGCACAGAGCTGCTGGCATGGCTATAGACTTTTCTCTTGAATTTTTTAACAACCTTTTGAATGCAATGGTATTTTATAACTAACATTTTGGATTAGCTTACTTCTCATATTGTTTTACGTAGTGTAGCTAAACTTTTAGTTTAAACTTAAAGTTTTCAAACCATCCAATCTTTTTATGCTAAACTCCAAACTCTCAGAGATTACCTTGGTGAGCAAACTATTTCCATAACTCATAGGAATAAGGTCGAATCTGTGAAAAAAGGGCAGAGTTGTACAAAAAATAAATAACCTAAATTTTCTTTTGCAAGTTCAAGAATCAACTTGATGCAAAGGAATTTTTTCCTCATCTTTTCATGCTGTCTCTCTTTTTTCAATTTTCTGTCTCCATCTTACCCTCCAATGTTCTTTCTGTTAATTCTTCAAGAAGCAGAGGGCTTAAATTATAGAGGGCTAAAAATAATGGCTCTATAAATAAGAGGTGCCCATTGAGAGTGATTGAGAGGCAAGGTCGCTAGGCAGCTAGGGATGCTGGGTAAGTAGGATTCATTAGTGCACTCAGCTTCCAAAGAGTAGCCCCCACAACTCTCCCACACAAACACATGCCCCTGTTTTCCTCATAAACAACACACACACAGCTGCAGCGTTGTAATCTGGAGCGTTTCGAACACAATCTCTATCTCTACCTCTATCCGCTGCTCTCCACAGTGTTGCAAATTTAGCCCCATCAGTATCATCCATCAACCCTCATTACCAAATTCCCGTTCCCTCCGAGGACTCCATGCAGGCCACATTCTTAAAGCATTGTTCATCCACCAGTGGAGTGGAAAAATGTGTGTGCGTGTGCATGTGTGTGCGTTTGCATTTATGCATGCGTGAGACAGTGCGCAGCAGAGGCACCCCGTGTCTGTTTTATTATTCATACTCATGTGTGGATCCTCTTTCAGCCCACAGACACCTGCCAGAGATACACACACATCACATGCTGATGTTCTTGCTGTATTTCCTCTCCATCCTCTTCTTCTTCTCTGGTGCTTCACTTAGACTTTCTTTGAGCAATAATCAAAAAAATGCTCCTCAATAAACCCCTTTTTTGTGTTTATGTTTATTCTGTTTCACATATTGATGCAAAATTTCCCAGTTCTGCATTTAGAGCATCAAGTTGCCCTCATACACCCACACAAGTAGACACACACACACACACACACACACCGACAAGTAGGCACTTTTATTGCCCTGATGCTCTCTTTAATGGCCCTCCCCCTCCCTCTCTGTATTGACGTCACATCCATTAGGCTGTGCCTCTGGGCCTTTTTAGTGGAGGCTGGAGCACAGGACTTCAATGTACGAGACCCCCGTCCAGAGTCAATCTCCACCTGATAAACTCAGCGTATTGGCTGATCTGACACACCCGGTTACCACGGCAATCTGTTCAGCCCCTCTGAACGCCGCCGCGACTATCAATCCACTGTGAGAGGAAACCCACTAAACTGTGTGTCAGAGTGGAGAGTGGTGTGTGAGCTCTGAAGCCCTCACCTGTTTATTTCTACACACTAACACACACACAC
>JAQNCA010000015.1:7631600-7651725 GCA_029783725.1 Acanthurus tractus
TGTGTGTCAGAGTGGAGAGTGGTGTGTGAGCTCTGAAGCCCTCACCTGTTTATTTCTACACACTAACACACACACACGCACTCACACACACTCACACATGCAGCTCAACTATCAACACACATGGGAGTGTCGACAGTTGAGCTGAAAGAGGACTATCTGTATCTGATGCCACAGGGAGTCAACCCGGCAAGCTAATGTGGAGAGATAACGTTTCATGTCTGATCAGTGTCAGAACCATAATTCACTGGCCTTACCCAGCATCCATCTCTCTCACCATGTTCTCAACAGCAGCATCCTCAATTAGGATCCAACTTATCCGGTGAACAAGCCTCTTTTCAGACCCTGAATATAGCAGCAAAGCCTCAGCGACACCCTACAACTCTGCAACTTGCATGACTCTTTTCCCCTTCATAAATATAGAATGAGTGTGAAGTACATAGGCAACTTCAGCCTTCGCAGAACAGAGTTATCTACACTGGAGTGGTGACAATGCTGTGCTGTCTGCTGGAGACAGAAATGTCAAATGATGGCTTGAGGTCATGTTGAGCTGGAACTGAGAGCCACCGCCGGACGAGGACAGGCGGAATTTTGATGGAAAAGTTTTTTCCCCTGACTGCGAAAAAAAAAAAGAAAAAAAAAAAAAAGACTGAAATGTTAAAATGAAGCTCGGTTCTCCAAAACTCAGGAGACATAATCAATGGCTGGTGCGGCTGGCTGAACTTGCAGGGCTCCGCTGTGACTTAGGGCTGCACATCCAAACCATGTCGCCAACTGGAGGTGAGCTCGACGTAATGAGAAATGAGACTTAACTTTCAGTGCAGCGAGGGAGTGAAAAAAAAATCACCCGAGGAGGAGTGGTGGAGGAGGAAAAGTGAGAGAAAAGAGGATAGAGAGAGAAAAGAGGTTGTTTTGTAGGTTGTTTTGATAAATATCGACGACAAAGTGCTCAGGGAACGGTATTATGGTGCCAATCCATCAGCGAATCATCAGGCTACATTAATAATGAATGTGTTTTGGACATAATAACAGATGCATTTTGCCATTTTGTTTGACAAATCAGACCAAAGGGAGTCAGTCACCTGAGCACATTGATCCAATCCCAAAAGGACAGAAGAAAAGATGGATAGTTTCACAAGTTTTCCATATTCAGAAAGCTATTGCACAGCACAGATTGCTTTGAAAATCCCATTATAGAAAATGCTACATTTTTTAAGCAAGAACAAAAAAAAAGTCTTTGTTCTCTGTCCAAGTTCCAAAGTCATCTCTTGCTGTGGATTAGTTCTCTAATTCATACTTTTCTTATATTTTCCCATTTCCTTTTGTCACAAAGCAATCACTCTGACTGGACAGAATAAAGAATATACGGATGACGCAGTGAAGGCTTTTTTCTCTATCTTCCTCTTATTGTCTCATGTCCCAATCAGTGGGGGCAAACCTTTGCAGGAGCCATTCATCTTTGGAGTACTTTGAAGAATCTCTCATCCATTTGGGATGACGTCTTTTTATTATGGGTGGTGTGTATTTGCCTGTGTACATGAGGATATGCGAGTGACTTTCTTTTCTCCTTCAGTGTGCTACGCCTATATATCAACAGGGAGGAGGGGTGTGCGTGTCTGTGTGTGTGTGTGAGGCCTTATTCTTGTATTACACAACCCTCACAATTGGAAAAAAAAACGTTGTCACAGCTCTACGGGCAGATGGATGTCAAAAAAAAGAGCGAGTGAGCAAGCGAGCGAGTGTGAGAGATAAGAGGTCAGTGGGGCATGAAGGAGAGTGAGTGACATCAGAGACATGGTTTTCCTACCCGTCCATCTGTCCACTCAAAACAAACAGGCCTGTCATTAGCCAGACTCTGGCTGTTACGTCTTGGCCTCCAAGTTCTGAACACTGCTCATTTATATGAGCATGCACACATGCAAGCAGCCTGTGACACACACACACACACACACACACACACCACAGATATGTCCCAGAGCACAGAGCAGGGTCTTGCCCTTAGTGACCACAATGGCATATTCTGAAATTAGATCATCTCATAAAAATGTAGAGGGCAAACGGCTTGCTTGTGAGCTTTTTTCTCATCTCGTTCCTTCTGTCATTCTCTCTCTCTTTTTCTCCTCGGACTATGCAAATAACACCACTGAGTCTCCAACCGTGCTGGCTGTTTTTTAGTGAGATGCTCTGCTTTTAGCTAAATGCTAACATCAGCACGCTAACAAGCTCAGAGTGACAATGCCGTCATGCTGATTTTGGGCAGAGCACAGTCATAGACAGCTGCTTATGATGACTGCACCTAAGAGAGAGTCGGGAGCAGAGCTGAGCTTTTGGATGAATAAACAAACCTCTTCTGCTCTGGTCTGGACACAGGGGAGAGCTCACAGTTTGTTTGTTTTTTAATTTTTTGAATTAAAGAGGATTTATCGAGGGGGGGTCATAAAATATTTGAAGCTAAATAACCCTGTAGAAGGTTGGCACAGCTCTATTTCTAACATTTAGTAAATACTGCTAAAAAAAACACTGTCCATGTTTGGTTGATGGGCATGTCATTACATTTGGCCAGACCTAACTGGCCTGAATATGGTGCCGTATCTTAAGTAAAGGGATTATAAAATTCGTCAGCATTTTTTACCTGTGAACTTTGAGTATTAATAAAAAACTTATTTCACTCAAAACCAAATTCAGTGGAAATCGTTCACTCGAGACCAGAGTCTAACTTTCATGTAAATCTGTGCATTAGTCTTTATGCTATTTCTGTCTGGACCAAAGCGGCAGACAGAGTGATCATCTGACTTCGCCATCTATGAAACTGTGCTGTAAAAATGTCAAAAAAATCCACAAAGAACACAGCCTCTGCCCTTTTCATGACATTAAGGAAGAATAAACAGCAGCAACATTGTTCGAATATATGGCAAAGCAATAAACTGCAGCAAACACAGAGGCAGAAGTCCTTGGACCTTGCGATCGCCACTGTACATCTACAGCAACAGCTACCACTAATAATAGATAAGCACATGTTATGCCAAAAGCAAAATAAAGCTATTAGTCCGAGCTGGGCTGAGCAAAAAAAATAATGACATTCAAACTGAAAGGGCTTCAAGAGGACATAACTGGCCAACAGTCAGAGCCTGAGGGCCCCAGACTGCTCACTGTGACTGGGTCTCAGATCCCCCCCGGGGTGTCCTGTCACCTCTAGCCCTCTTCAAAGCCAAGGAGCCAGACTGAGATTGAGGAGCAGCAGTGTGATATTGCATGTGTAAGTGCTCTTGATGCCGCCTGGACAGAGTTAAATGTGTGAAAGAAAAGACAAAGACAGAAACAAAACAAAACACTCAAGAATCTATTTTGAACTCCATGACGCAGACTAGTTGTTATTATTTAACAATGATTTTTTTTTCCAGCTAGTTAATTTAAAGTCATTGTTTAATTCTTTTGACATTTACAAAAATGAGCCAGTATTTCGAGTATATGACTGATCTTAAAATCTGAGAGTCTGTGAGCAGTAAGAGGCCCATATCACACTTTAAACTAATGCAACAGAACTATAAAGGCTAAAAAAACACAAAGGAGAGATCATATCAACTTATATACAAGGTCCGATCACAAACAGTGGCTCTGAACACCGAGACAAACGTGTTTCTGTGCCAGTGCAAAGCTGAAAGAGGCAACAAATGCTGGAGGATGGCCAGTGTCATCAGGCACAAAGAAACTTTTTTTTATCCTCCTGGTCCTGTTTGGTTGGCTCCAAACAAGTGTGGAGAACTAAGCACAAACACAAGCAGTCTGTGCATTAGATGGTGAGGTGCACAAACAAAAAAACTCTTCAACATCAAACAAATCCCTTTTTTTTATGTTCCCCCAGAGAAGCTAACTTGGATTATTCTCTAAGCCTTTTTCAAACAATTAGTGGGCTATTATAGTTGTGTGACACATGGCTGTTTGCAGAATATGGGTGCTTTGCAAAAAACTTCAATGTTACTCAACAGATTTCAGATAACAAGAATATTTACAGAGCCCCATTAAAAAAAAAAAAAAATTTAATATGTTTGGGGTCATAGTTTATCTCCACCTGACTCAGCAGTGCAACAAAAAGTCCAACTTTTCAGAACCTATTAGGACGTTTCAGGCTTGCATTTTATCTCCAACATACATATTCTGTTCAGTAAAAGAGGTTAACTGATGACCAGTTCTGGATGAAATCCACTGAGACCTCCCTCTGGTGATAAAGCATTGGTCATACTGAACGTTACACCCATCCAGGCTTCAACCAGACTGCGCTGCACTGCACCAAGGTTAAGCTTTAATCTCTGGGTACTGAAACTTCATCACAAGTTGGCTGGTTTCTTGTTCGAGCTTTCATTTGCGCAGGGATGGTTTATTTTTGTTTTACATGATTATTTTTCTTATGTTTTTTTTTCTTTGTTCATTTCTCCCGGATGTGTTTAATCTGTTCCAAAGTCTGTTTTTTTGCCTCCTGCTGAGTAAAACTACTGTTAACAGCAAAATGTGTGGGTTTGTGTTTCTGGAAAGCAAACGTCCCTGGAGGTTGGACTTTGTCTTATACAAAAAGCATGACAACTCAGGGACAAAAAAAGAACCACAGAAAAGAAAAATGACCATTATCCAGTTTCACGGTGAGTTGTGTTTAGATATAATAATAATTACAATGACTTGCACAATGCAGGAAAAGAGTATTTTCATTACTGTATGCAGTTTAGTGTAAATAATCACTTTATTTTGGGGCGGCATGAGAAAACTCTCAAGTGTGGGCAATAATGTACCTTGAAATTGAGACTGAAATGGAAAGGAAAAAGATCAGGATTGGTGAGAAGAGGAGAGGCAGACAGCTTAAAAAGCACATTTTGTCGAGTGTCCTGAAGCCTGACGGAACAGAAAGCTGACTGAATTGAAGCCGTTTTTTAACTTTGTAGTTCTAGTTTGGGGTTGAATCCTAAAGGGACACATTACCACGTTTCTTGTGAATGCTCAATCAGTGTCGATGGTAAATGAAGTCAATTGCAGCAATGAGGCCCTCAGTGTATGCTATACTGATGCAAAGCCTCGCCCGCAGATCCTATATACAGGATGAACTGCATGCAAGCTGCTGACACACACACCAAAATCACAGTGTGTCACCACACCAGCCTATAGCCGCAACTTTGCAGAAACAAAACATAGCAGAAGGTGGCAAATGTACTTAATGGTCACCTGCCACCTTGACCCTTCTGTTCTAAACTGGTTTTCCAGTGTGTCTTTAGGATCCTGAAGGACGTCTCCAGCACACTTTTACCCGAGTTAGGAGCAACACTTTCACGCACAGCAATGCACACACAGGCTCTCTCTGGGTTGGCGTTGGCGACAGCATCCAACAAAAACCAGCCCACACTGAGATTCACTGCAGCAGAATGATTCAGTTTCTGTTGGCATCAGAGGACAAATTGAGCGAACGCACCACCAGTCGCTGTGCTCTCGGCAGCTCAGGTTCTGGATGGTCCACGCCGGTCAAATCCTCCTGCACACACAGTGCAGTCGCAGTCTCTGCCTGTCTCTGCTGCATTTCTTCAGCTACACTCTGGCTCAGCTGAAAAAGAGGCTGATTATACAAGTCCATGAAATCATTTTTTTGCAATGCCACTTTTTTATTCTACTGAAATTATAGCTAGTTTGCAATAAAAGTGAGGAGATTGAGGTTTGTGGGGCAACCCAGGGGCCAAGACTAGATATTCAAGATGAAATAGCTTGGAGTTGTTGCTTAACACCAGCTGCTGATGTCACTGTGCACGTCAAATGATGGTGCTGGTCCCTAAAGAACAACAGATTTAGCAGCAGGAGCACTCAGCAATGTCTGCAAAAATAACAAGCAATGAGGAATTTATTGCTTCTGACTACCTGTGCCATCAACACTGATTGTATATCAACAAAAAATGTGGCAAAGATTCACCTTAACTATTTATTTAAACATGAAGCGCATGAATTTCACATCACCTCCCTCAGCTAAGCTCATCCTTGCATGGCATCCAGCTTTGAGTGTGTGTTTGTTTGAATATGTTTACGGCTGTGAGAGTCTTAAGACAGCAGAATAGTGGAACAAACAATTCCATCCTATTTTACCATGATATGTTTTTTTGCCTTTGAGCGTCAGACACAAAGGCTCAATTTTCTTTCCTTTTTTGATTTCTGGTGTGTACTTTGTGGTTGAAAACTTTATTCTCTGGGATTGTTAACAAGGGCACGTACCACACTGAAAAAAAGGAATTTCAAAGGGAGATTTAATTTCTGTTCGTTCATCCACCTTCAATGTCTGACCTCTTGCTCGCTTCAATCTCTTTGATTTTTGGCAACAAAATCGGCGGTAAATTGATATGTAAGACTAAAAGAGACAAAGAGTCATTATCACTTCCTGTTGACAGTGTTTTAAAGCTCCTGCTTTACTGCTCCCACACACATACACCCATCTCTTATTATCTATGATACCAGCTCCTCAAACAAATTTCACAAAGCGGAGACAAAAGACATTTCACTGCCTCTTTGTCTTTTATTTGATGTCTGAAGTTGTAGGTCTTTTGGGGTAAAAAAAAAGAGATACTAGAGTAATTTTACACTGAGTACAACTTTCAAAGACTCCTCCACGAAACCATTTCAGACACAGAATGGAAGTTAAATTTGCTCCAGGTGAGGAGACGTAATGTATTATTCACTGAAATGAAGTCTTTCAATTTTTTTTTTCTTACTTGTCCCTTCACTTTTAAGCCACTGGATAAGGGAAGAGAGATGATAAGGGAAGTAGAGGCGGGAATTTGGGAAGTGAGGAAAACAGAGCTGTTCTCCGAAACATGACAGTCCCGAAGGCTTGACGCAGTGTACTGAGGTGGACTCTACACATGGAATGACTACCCACAAGACAGCAGGGGGATAGAAATATGCACTCAAAGGCAGGTGCATTATTCAAGACAGATACCCATGTGCTGTTTCCACACACACACATGCATGCAAATAGATGTAGGTGTCAGGTAAAAGTCAAGGTGTAAGGTGTTGAGGAAAAGGGTTTCAAACAGTGAAAAACGTGAAGATCCAAGGGCTGGTAAATACAAATATATATATAATGACTACATTACTACCGTGTAGGATAAACAGGGATCGATTTGTAGAATATTAGTAATTGTAATGTTGTTATTAGTAAATAATCAAACAAACAATCGTTAGATATCATCATTAAATAATCATAAAATAATCATTTGAAAACAGGTATTGTCTTCTTTACCTTAAACAAGCTTTTTTTTTTCTTTTTTAAATGGACAGAGGTCTGTAATGTTGTCAATGTTACTATAGAAACCCAGACAAACAAAAACTGGCTCTTAAGAGGGTCTTTCTCCTGTTTTGTGAGCCTTGTAGCAGCAGTAGGTTTAGAAAATGTCAAAGTAACTTTTTAATATAAATGTTAAATCCAAATCTAAAGGACTAATGCAAATTAAAAATGCAAATGTAAATGATAAATGCAAATTAAAATTTTAAATCTAAATAAAAATGTAAAATGCTAAATGATTAAAGCAAATGTAAAATGTTAAATCTGAATGTTAAATCTACATGGAAATGTTAAATTAATGTAAATATAAAATGTAAGTGTTGAAACTAATTGTAAATCTATATGTAAAATGTTCATTCTAAATAATCTTTGTGAATCAAAATGTAAAAACGCAATGTTAATGTTAATTTTGATTTAACATTTACATTCATGTAGACATTTATACTAAACATTTACATTTAGACTGAATATTTAGATTTAACATTTTATGTTTACATTCGGATATAAGCTTTTCACATTCAATTTATAAAACATAAATGATCTTAAATGTGAAGCAAAAAGGCTAAAGCTATTTGAAATTTGTAAATAAATAAATAAATATTCTGAATGTGTGCTTCTTTGTGCTTTTCTCACTTGTTTCGAATAGGCTGTGCTTTCCCGTTAAGGAGAAAGAAAATAACAATAAATGCTTTCATACTTTATTTGTTTAAAAATTACTGGCAACCAACAGTGAGTCACCTTTGCAGATTTTATCTGCCAAAAACCACAAGCATCTCCTTAAGTTGCGATGTGTAATCTAAGACACTGATTACATGTCTCAGTCTTGGATGAAAAAGAATCTACAGTATAAACAACAGAGCAAAAAAAAACAACCCAAAACTCTTTAAGCTGCTTCACTGACACAGAACAGGAGACCCAGGTTTCTGGACACAATTCCAGTGCCCAGAGGCGTTTTCCAGAGAAATTAGTTCTTTGTCGGGTTCATAAACATTAGCATTATAATGAAATGAAACTTATTTGGCTGTAAAAGCCCAAACAAATAACTTGGCCGATTGAATCACCAAAGCCAATCTGCAATTCATTACCAATGGAGCAGCTCCAGGTTTTGTTTCACATCACAAATTGTTTCATTGTCTGCGTATGAAAGCTCTGAAGGAGGGCCTTTTAGTGCTCAGCAATGGTCCAGGGTTTGTGCTTCTGGATACATTGTACTTCTGAGGCTTTTACTTCTTAGGTTTTTACTTTTAATACAGTTTAGAACGAACAATGATTATTTTTTCTGGGTAGTTAAAAACTTTTTTTATAGACTTCGATTTTGTGCTTTTTAAAGAAACAGCTTATTTCTTACTATCGCTTTTCTTTTTTCACTTTTTCTGATCTTTTTCCTTACAGTAACAAAAGGCTTCACTGACAAATGCAAGTATGCACAAACACACATATACACACACCACCGAAAATCACTGGAGATTCAAAAGCACTGTCTCGAAAGACTGTGGGAGTCAATTATACCACAGTGATCTGGGTCATAGATTACACTTTAATAATATAAGTATCTAATTACTGCCTTGCATCCTTCACGCCTCTTCTACACTCCTTAGTCATGAACGCCCACTGGTCTTGAATCACAGATAGCGAACAGACTTTAAAAGAAAAAAACAGCATCCACAATGCATTTCATTGTGCGGTTGCAATCTGCTTTTTTGTATAAACGGCTTTACAGTGTGAAACGCTTCATTTAATGTCATCTCTTTTCTAGCATGTTTGCAGGGGCCTGCATTCCCGCTCTGCCCTGTGAACCAAACACTGCACATCTGTAATAGAGGGCACAGCCAGAGCAGACACACACAGTTAAGCTGCTGTGTTGGGCTGTGCAGCATGGAGAGGAAGGAGAGGCAGAATTCAAATATGCAGAGAAAAGCTTTACAAAGAGCTGTTGCACATTACGTGAGCTGAATATTTAATGTGAGAATCTAATTAAGTCATGTCTGTCTGCTTTTCGTTTGAAAGACGGAGACATTGGGAAAAAGACGGACAGCTGTAGCGACGGGACGACAGGTTTGACTTGCATCACATTGACTGCTTCACTCTGCCAGGTGTTAGCACTCACCTGATGTCCAGACAACGCAGCACAGGATCAGCGGCCGTGCCCAGCACCCAGATGGTGAAGCTGATCAGCAGCAGCGTGGTGGTGAGGATGGCACGCTTTGCTTCTGTGGACGTGTCTCTTGCAGCAAGGCTAAACGCTACAGCTCCCCTTAAGCCTGATAGCAGGGAAGACATGTCTGAGCACACAGCCGGATTACTGTCATCCATCAAACAAGAAGACAAACATCTTCCAACCAATTATTTGAGAAAGGCGGGACAAAGACATCCATATCTTTATCCAGCTATCCAAAACTCTTTCCATGGGGTCAGATTACACCCTGATTATCAGTATTATTGACCCGTTGATGACCAGCAAGCAGCCCAAAACACAAATTTCCAGACTGCTGGGGTACAGTGGTGACATAATGCTCAAAGCCAAAACAATTCCCAGTGTACATCCATGAGAAGTAGATGGGGGGAAGTGGTGGTGTTGGGGGTGGTGGTGTTGGGGGTGGTGGTGGTGGGGGAGTTTTGAAAAAATAGCAAGACAAGGGCTTTTTACAAAGAAGCCGTCTTATGTAAGAGGTAAAGTGGGTCAGGCAGGCAGTGAAACATGCTGCTGCCGCCGCTGCTTCTGCACCACCCTACATCACTGCACATCAAACATCCCTTTCTCCTGCATCATCAAACCTTCCAGAGCTTCAGCCATTAAACTCAGACACTAAAGCAGGGCGATGCTTTATTTACTCCTCTCCAAAATACCGATGCAAAAATAGAAAAGGCTGAGAGCGAATTATTTAAAAAAAGAATCTCAGGATAGATTCGTGCAAAAACATCTTCTTTAGTGAATTATTATAAAGCCTGAAGATGGTACCTGTCTCCATGTCCACCAGCCTGTCTTAATAAACACACACAGACACACACACACACACACACAAACACAAACACACACTCTCACACCGATTCACACATCCCCCCACAGGGGATATGTTCTCTCAGCATCCTCACTGATGCCATCAGCTGCAGGCAGTGAAGAAAATGGAATAATTAGAGTCTTCATGGGATAATTTAGAAGGAAGTTTTCATTTCTGGGTTTCTTGCAGCAATTCCCAAACCAAACATTTATCAAAATAACAGCCAGTGATGTGGTCAGACGAGTGTTTTACTAAGGTCCTAAAGTGCTGGATGCTGCTACAAAAGAATATGAATCCAAGTTAATTATGTCGATGGGTATGAACCTAAAAACATCACCTGCAAACATCATGAAGTGCTGGAAGCTGCATGGTATCTTGGATGTGCGTCCCAGGTTGAGGAGGAAGGACAGAGGATAGATGTTGCAGGCTCTTGATATAAAAATGGAGAGCTGTTTGATTTAAGCACAGATTAAGGAGAAAAACTCATGACAGACACAATACTGAATCAAAGAAAACTTATAAGTCAAATTGGCTTCATAGAAATCTCTGTATTTTATTATGAAAATCACATTTTTTGCATTATACTTTAAAACTGGCACACCAAGAGTTAAATTTTTTATCATCAGAAATGCACCCTGTGCTTTGTCAGTTGTAGTTAAATAATTTATTTTTAAGTCCAAAAGTTCAAACTGTGGTCAAAGTAAAGGTAAATTATTGGACGAGATCCCTTAATGTTTTTCTTTATTTTATCTAAAACCAACACACAAAGGTTGACTTCCGGTTATCTAATCCCTTTAATACATATCAGACAAAAGTTCTCAGACATCAGACAAAAGAGATCAGGCTGCAAAAGCACACCAGTGAATATTAACACAAGTGCACGTGCACAAGATAATCTCTGAATATTTTCTGTTTAGGATGCAAACACAGCAGCATGGCACCATGCCGAGGCATAAAGCCAATCAGGCTCTGCCAGCTGTCTCTGCCCTCCACACACACTTTGATGTTTCACATAGGATGGGACTGAATGCTAAGTGTCCCAGGCAGCAGTTAGGGAGGGTATATCTGTACAATTATCAGGGACATAGCTGCTGTCCTGGATACACTTAATATCTTTTTGTCAAACTTTTAGAGGAAGTTTCCGTCACCCTGCATGACCTCTTTACATCATTTGAGCCTGAGTGCAGCCTGAGATCCTCCGGTCGGTTCATAATAGTTATATTTCAAGTAAAGGCTTTAAACCAGTGGAGATTGGGCGAGCTTTTTACTCTTTTAAAAAAACTTTTAAATTTGGGTGCATAAAAATCATCTATTCAGACAGGTACAACAGCTTTAACATCATGGGGAGAGGGAATTTTAGCTATTCTACAGTAAGTCCAAATATGACGCCTGGAATAATAAAGGGACCAATATCTTAGGCAGGGGACCTTAGTCTGACAGGGCTATTACTAAAACAGAGCCCCCTCGCATTGTGCAGTCAATATTAGATCTCACGCACCCTATGGATTTTCAAAAGCAATATCCTGCTCCCAAAAGCAGTCATTTCTCTTTATCAAAGGCCTCTGAGCTATTTGAAAGGAGGTAATTAAGCACTTTCATCTCAGCCTCATTCCCAATAAAGCTCATCTCCATTGTCACAGGCAAAGGCTGCGAGCTATGGCGATTAAAATCTACTGAGTAACCAAAGAGCGATTAACAGGGCTGAATCACTGGGGTTATTTCATTTTTACAGACACTGTTAGTACTGTACAAGAGGACACAACCTGCATTTATTCCTGTTTGTACATCAGGGTCAGCTTCTAGTTCGTTTAGGCTAGTTAGCTCGAACTTTTAAGCCTTTGTCATGAAGCACAATTGATGACAAAGCTAAAACAGGCTCGGTACTCAAGTCAAACATGTTCCCACTGGCAGCCCCTCACACAGAGAACAACACAGGACTACTGCAAAGAGGATCTGCTCAATCGACTCTTTCTCCAGCCCCTTTGACCCTTTGGTGGAAGATGGATTGTAATAATAATTGCTGGCCATCTGGGCACCGGCCTGTGAAAGAACAGCTCCTTGGAGTGCGGCCACTAGAGTCCCTCCTCAGGCAGGCGCTATGGTCATGCCAGCTCTCAGGCAAGGACAATTATAGCCAGCAGTCCATTACTACCCCACCGCTCCCCTCAGGAAGCAAAGCTGACGGATACGACAACAGCTGTGAATATGACACATCTGTTGTGATGGGTTAACTTAAACATGTGACGAGTGTCATTAACGAACTGATGGCTTTTTGATGGCGTGACGTATTGTGGCTGCACTGCATTCTGGTCTGCAGACACTCTTTTCAGGAGAGAAACTAACTACTGCCTTCATGATTCAGGCCTGAGTGCTAAATATTAAGTCTGAAAAGCTCTTGCTCTATGATTCTGTGCATTTTTTCCATTTTATTTCTGCCAAACTTAATAAAAACTGGAAACATGTGAATGAAATGTCAAACAGTCTGCTGGGGCTACAGCTAATGATTACTTTCACTATCAGTTCATCTGTAAAAAAAATACTTCTGATAACTCAATGAATCATTTAGCATATAAGATGTCAAAAAAAATAGTAAAAGCTGCTCATCATTAAATTTCACATTACCTTAGCTGACATCCTACAAAATGCATATTTTGTTTGAACAGAACTCAACAACTCAAAGATATCTAATTAAAGTGATATAGAATTGAGAAAAGTGGTAAATCCTTAATCTGAAAAACTGGAGCCTGTAAATATATGCAATTTTGTTTAATAAAGCTTATTTATTATTAAAAACTATTCTCAATTAATTTGCTGTTGTAATCAAATAGTGATTTAATTAACAACAACTTTGCATCACCAACAGCTGCTTTACAGTGTTAAAGGCATTTTGCAGTGCATTTTTCCTTTAACGAGGAGGGACTACCATAAACAACAGCAGAAACTTCTTTCACTGGAGTTTCCAGAACTAATAAGACTTAATCTTCAACCTCAACAGGGATACGGTGCTTAATCCACTACAAATTAAAGTACCATAAGCTTACTTCAAACAGGCAAACATCTTATTCCTCTGAGCTTTGCAAGAGAACAGAAAACATGCAGCAGAAACAATAATTAAAGGCCTATTTAAATTTCTGGTTTGAAGGCGTTACTTGAAGCTAACCCTGCACTGCAGCATCTGCAGAGATGGTGATTGCAGGAGACCGGCTGAATGGCATTTGCAGAGCTCACCGGATCAAACCTGTACAATTTAAGCGCTGAGGGTTTTTTTTTTTTTTTTTTAAAGTACTGGAGGAAACTACTGCACTGCACTGCAGCAGAGAGGCAAGATAGAAAACTGGAAAAAAACACTCTGGTCACATAAGTGGTAGATGATTGTGTAGATATGGATTATGACAGAGGGTGGAAGAGACGGATCAAAACTGAACAGCACACCATTTCTGGGGTCTGAGTTGGATCCAAAGGCTGCACAACAGGGTGTGAAGACGCTCCATCATATAACAGAAAAGGATACAAATGCTCCAGAAATGAAGAGAGCTTTGAAGACATGCTGAGGAAACGTCAACAATACATATCCCATGCAGCTGAAGATGAAAATCTCCCCCAGGAAGTTGAAGACTTCAAAGAGCTGCAAATTATAAAAGGGATTGAGAGGATCATGAGGGAGAAGGTCATCTGAGATGGGGAGGGATTTGGGATGGATGGTTTCATACTTGTGTGTGTGTGTGTGTGTGTGAAAATAAAGAACTTGTATCACATCTGAAATGGGTAAACAGGCTTAGATTTGTCCAAACAAGACAATCTCAGGGATAATGTTAAGATCTGAACCGTTAGCGAGTGCAAACATTCACATCTCAAGGCAATAATGAAGTTGCATTTGGCTCCAAACATGTTTTTAATCACAATTTTTCCTGTTTATATTTTATTTCAAGTTCTGATGGAAGCATGTAAAGAATTAAAGATAACTTTCTGGACATAAAAGACAAGTTGATAACTCGTTCCTTTCTCGTGATACTTGCTGGTAGATGAATATTATGGCTCATCAGCTCAGTCCTACAGTTCTCATAATGATCCAGTTCAAATCAAAGAGCTTGGATGTCATTTACTGTACATGAAAATGGTATTTGAATCACTTTAATAAGGCATTTCTGCAGAAGAAATCAAATATTAATTAAGGTCCTTGTGCTGGATCTGGGTGTAATTAGAGCAGATTTAATGATTTCATTCTAATTTATTAATATCTATTTTTGCTAGCTGCAACAGCTTTGGTTTTAAGTTTTGGTAAAAAGCTATATAATTGAATAAGTGTATCTTTTACCTTAAGAGCCTTGCATCAGAAGGACAACAGTGACCACAGAAAATTCTTTTACAAGCTATTCAACTAGTGTCTGCATGCACTAAATCACTCTGTCTTTTTATTTAGCTGCAGCAGCATGTATAAATCATAAAAATGTAGATAAAAAGCCTTCTGCCAAGAATACATACGGAACCATACATACACATTGACTGCGGCATAGCCAATCCACTTTATAGGCAAAGGCTTCAACTGAGCTGCATAGCCTTTTAAAAGGCTTTTCTGTGATAAACAGTTAGATCCACTGTGGCACCGATAATGAATAATAAATGCATAGATGAGTATATGTGTGTACTTCTGATTTATTTGCTTCTCTGTGAAGCTTGCCGCTACAGTATGACAGTGTACTGGCCTCCATCTGTGCTCAGCCTTTTAAGCAGATAGCTGGAGACTGGCCTCCCACACAGACACCCACTGGACAACCAGAGCACTAATGGCAATTAATGATTGCTTGCGCATGCACGCCAGACACAAACATTGGCATCAAAAAGCAACGTGAGCAGAGTAAGTAGACTGAAAAATGCTGTTTGAAAACAACAAAAAAAACCTCCATCATCCTTCACGGGCTTACCTGCTTGGTTCTGGTCCTGCCCTCGGAGGATAAATTGCGGACCGTGTATCTCGCCTGGCTCAGGCCGCAAAACAGCACCGCCACAATACCTGAAAGATAAGTAAACACAGAAATGAATGAGAATTTCAATAAGGGAGTAATCAAACAGGCAATAAAGCATCCGTGACATCTGTTAGCTGTAAATGCGAGCATCAACGTAGAAAAAACTTCTGTACACAGAAGGGAGTTAAACAATGTGCTGAATGTAATTAGTACAAAATTGCTTATACATGCACACATTATGCAATCAGCCTGTGAGAACGTGTATGTTTGTGTGCTGGTTAACACATGGGAACCATGGGGTGTCTCATGGTGAGAACATGCCGGAGGAAGCTCCGCTATCTTTGGAAAACGATTTATGAAAGGAGTCTTTATCTGGGTGATTCAACTAAGCATTTTTGAAATGGGAACAACTAAGCTCACAAGTCAGAGATGCAGGGAATTCCAGTTTAGCTCATAAACATGATTTTCAAATTAAAGCTGGAAAAGAACAATGCGTGCAATTGTCCTAAAAGTGAAAGAATTCAACTGAGTCCCCCTGTGTGCAGCTACCTCTGAAACAGAATATAAAATATGCGACTGGCCCAACCCTGCATCCACCCACTGTCCTGGTTCCAGTGAAGCACAGCTGCATAAACAGCTTCATCATAATGATACGAGGACACAGAGACGTGAAGGCTCTGGGAATGATAAATGCTAAAAAATGACTTCATTTTCTGCAGATCATGCCAGATGCGGAGGAGCAGAAATTAACAAAAGGCAAACAAATGACAAGCAAAAGTACAGAAGAGAGAGGAATGCAAATAAAGAGCGGCAGCTCCACAGTGAGAGGAAACGGGGTGGAGGGAGTGATTAAGGCCCCTTCTGGAGCAGAAAGCTGGAAATTTGAAACACATAGCATGAAAGGTGGGTTGCTGTCTCACAGGACATGCTTGCTTTGTTGCAGAAATTTAATTTCACATTTTTTCACTCCCTCTGCTTTAAAGAGAGGATCACAGAAGATAGAAAAATGTGAAATTACTGTAATAGGTAGCAGTAGTAACAGAACAGAGCTGGGACTAATAAATATGTCAGCAGAGGAAGAGTAAAACAGCACTGCTTGTTCAGGCAGACTAAATCTCTCCCCCTCTCCACCTCCTGCATGAACACAAGGATTCTGACCTGTACCTGCACAATGCAAAGCTTCAGGACTCCCTGTGCACAATGTTCTTTCCAGGACTGTTCAACAAAGTCTAATGGAGCATGCCAGCATGGCAGATCTCATTTTGGCTCCATTTGGTTCAGGGCAACCACATCCTCCTTGGTTTACATAACACTGACAAAGGTAACACATCATCCACCATCCACATAAAGACTCTTCTCACACGGGGCACTTGGCAACAGATGAAGATGCATCCCATAATGAGCAGTTTTGAGGGGCATAAGATTAATGACTGCAGGCCCCCCTGCAAGCATGAGGGTCATTAGGCGTACCCTCGCTAAACTCCAGCAATTAACAGAGACAGAAAGAGCCTCAATTACCAAAGGACACCAGGGAGGACTCCCATCGCTCACCGGGTCGCTCTCAATGAGGTGCCGCCTCGCCACAAATGGACCATTAAGGGTCTTAGCACAGATTACTTCTGTGGGGTCCAATTTTGTACCAAGCACATCAAAGATTGCAATAAGACTCGCTTTTAGGTCACTGTGACAAAACATCAGCTTCATGATTGCTTTTATAACACTGCAAGTTTGAGGCTAAACTGAAGTATTTTTACTATCAGCTATCTGGAAAAGTGCTGGGAGTAAAAATACTTGACGCTGTGCATTAGATAGTAGTGAGAATGGCTGCCTTGGTTTTGCTGCGGTGTGCCTCCCACACTGGACAGCCGAGTGGTGTATTTTATTGACAGGGCATCTGGGTCCAATAGACAAAGGTTACTATTTCATTAGAACTATCTACGCCTCCTCCACAGGCCACAGGGAGTACAGCCAAGTAAGAGAGCTCTACAACATCAGCTGAGTGAGAGTAATCCCTCTGACACAATCAGGGCAGGAGGAACAATAGCACTAATGCATGTGTATGTACACCACATTCATATTTCTTCACAATACTACAACTGATTGATGAAGATGGAGATGAATTGTTTTTTGCCTCCAAACACAAGTAACCGAAGATTCGAATAGGCCTACTTTAAATTAACAAAAGGGGGAAAATGTAATATAATCAGAGAGCAACCTCCCCTTGGTGATCGATAGCATGATCAATGGCAATATTAGTGTAGCAGGTGATGTTGTATCCATTCTCACACAAGATTTAAGTCATTTTGTCTCTCAGGAAAACCTGTGTGTACAGTGAGGGCATGGATGCCGTTATTGCTTGCCGCTCTCTCCAAACTAAAAGGCACGAACATGCTTTGACAGAGGAGGGCGGACACCATTTTAAATGAGTTATGGGGGTTGAGCCCACAAAGGGATTGGTACCTGCAGTTCCCCACGGAGAGGAGATGGCCTCATACTTTCTCATCTGTATGTTATTGACTCGCTTCAATGCCGAGGACTCTCAGAGGGTAAGGTATGTGTGTGTATGTAAGCCTTCATTTAATGCTGGTGCAGGCTAAATGAGAGAGAAATTTTCGTCTTGTTCTTGAGCAGGGAGTCGTGCAGATGGTCGTGTCCGGACAACAGAGACTGTGCACTTATCATTCTTGGTTTTGTTGAGTGCTGGTGGCCACGCAGACGCCTTGAAACAGCACAGATTGCCAATCAAACAGCTGCTCGTGCCACTGATACTGTGCAGCAGTGGGCGAGTCGTTGCATGCAGGTGGGAGGGGACGCCTGAGGGGAAACTGGGGGCAGCAGTTTACTGACAGAATTTGTATTCTGTCTGACCTCATCGCCACCCAGAGAACTAACACAGCCACACACAAACACAAACACATAAGTCATCCAGCACTCACCTGAAAGTCCACTGGCTTCAGCTGTGAAGAAACTGCTCCAGGACAGCAGCACAAATACTGAAGTTTCCAGCAGTGGATTCTCGCACAGTCGGGTGGATTTGGTGAGGTGGGGAGAGAGTTAAAGGTGCACAAGAAGAATTACATACAGCAGTTAACGCTAATACATGACTGAAATAGTAACAGCAATAAAATTTTATCTGTTTTGGCTGACTGTATGCACTCTACAGTGAGACGGTGTGCAGCTAGAGAAACACTGCAGCATCTGCAGACAAAAAAAAACAGCTGCAAATAGTGCTTACTAAGCAAGGAGATAACGCCATAACGCAACCTGCTGGGTCTTGAAGAGATCTTTTCTGCAAGATCTCCAACAGATAGCAAGTTCACATCTTACTCCTGCTTTTTAAGTTCAATGCAGAAAGGCTTTTTTTTAAAACCATACAGTAAACACAGTGAGAATGGCACAGCCTATAGGACCTGTAGTTGTTAAAGTGACAGAAAATGAGTAATTTTAGGTTTAGATACTGTAAATATTTCAGTTTTAGGTCTGATAACTGAGTTTGCTGCTCTGAGCTCCAAACCCCCCAATGGTGGAATACCTGCCTGCATCTGATTGCATTTGCAATTAACACAGACAGGTACAGCAAGTAATTAAAAGATAACCGTGCAAGCGCATGTCGAAGTGAACCTCCTTAAGGAACTGTTGTTCAAAGAGGCAGCACAAAGCAGCAGGCCGCTGCTGCAGTGGCTAGCATCAGCAAAATCTAATAAATGCTCACTTTGTGCTTTGCTCACACCCAGAGATTAGTCACTGTAAATAAGAGCTGAGCCGTGGTCCAAACCTCTCATGACATATCCCCATTTTTCATCCTAAAGTCTTATTACTGGAAGATCAGAGAGAAACGCTGGACAACAGTGCAAGTCGAAAATTCATCAGAGGCTATTGGCTTGATTGACGAGCTCTCTGCAGCCATTAACATCGCAGGAGCACTTTAGACTTAGCCACGTTGCGTTTGTTGATAAAGGTGGTACAGTAGGGGTTTGTTACAGAAGCAATTATCAAGTTGAGGAAGAGGATAGATTGCAGCGGATGCTGAGGTGATAATTGAGTTTGGGGCGTAGCGGCAGAGATGGGAGGGGTTGAAAGGATATGAGGGCAGTTATGACTGTAAATATGAAGCCCAGGAGAAAGGAGCCGGCGAGCACTCCAAGAAAATAACCAACAGAGAGGAGGAAGGCAACGAGGTCAAAGCCGTGTCCTGCACCCATTTGGCTGTGGGAGGAGATGGCACTGGAAGACAAATTGACACAACATTACAAAAAAAAAAAGGTGTTACAGGCATGAAAAAGGAGACAAACTGATGCATAACAACAATAAAGCCAAAAGCACAATTATGACAGAGGTAACTATGAGTGTTAGAGATGCTGAAACATTAAAGCAACAACATTGTTTATGGCTACGAAGCAAACACAGTTGTCAGAAATATGGCCCGCTAGGTTCTCGGTGTAAACCAGTCTGGAGCAGTGAGCATAAATTCACATGCTTATTATGCTGAGCTAAGCCTTTAAGTGCAATTTATTGGTGTCATTCCCTGAGAATACATGGGCTTCTTTAGAAGTTAAACCCCTCCCTGAAAAACAACCCGTTCTGAGTTATACGCCCCCGAGACACCCGCAGGTAGTTAGTGAGAAACAGGGGAAATACTACTGTTGTACACAAAGACAGCAGGGTTGTGCTATTCACACTGCTATAAATATTTACTTTGTTGGTGGGGGGTGGGGTGGGGAGGTGGGACTTCCACATGGAAGTCATTGAGTGCAAGAGGCCTCTCAGGATGGGGGGGGGGGGGTGAATTTGTGAAGATGGGAGGGAGAGAGAGAAGAGGGAGGGCTCAAAGCAAGCATAGACAAGCACCCAGGCGAGGAACT